>JAPQRN010001424.1:0-12363 GCA_037367275.1 Coranthus polyacanthus | reverse complement strand
TGTTTTTGATACTTTTGTTTTGTTTCATGTTTTACATCACTTTCTGTAAAGTCTTTCACATTGTTTTCATCTCATTACTAAGAGACGTTTGGACATTTAAAACTGTGTCTATTTGGTGTTACATTAATCATTTGAGTATTCTGTCATCTTGTGTGATTGTTTATCACCAATTCTGCTGAATTAATTATTGTTTTATTGGGTGTGAAATGAACTAGCCAATTAAGGTTTAAGGAGACATAGGCTTATTGTTCAGATTATAAGTCATAAGTATTATCCGTTTACATCTTAACTGGTATATACCAGGTCTGTTTTGTCTTCACCTTTAAGAGGGAAGTGCCTAGGTTTTACTTTACAAAGAAAAACCGCAGGTAGGTGTACATATTTCAATTGCTGAACTTTAAGTAAACAATTGTGTTAAATTTTACAAGTTTTCTGGGTCAATCATTTGAAACAGTGAGCATATATAATTACAGTCATTCTCTTTGTTTATTACGGTTATAGGAGTGTTTATTAGGTCACTACACATAGGTAAACCTTTGTGGTATCTACCTTTAAAGTATATGAACCCTAAGCACCCCATCTAGCATAGTTCAACAGTGTCCGTAGGACGTTAGACCGTCTATAGCAGGGGTGTCAAACTCATTTAGTTCAGGGACCACATACAGCCCAATTTGATCTCAAATGGGCCGGACCAGGAAAATACTAGCATAATAACCTAGAAATAACTCCAAATGTTTCCCTTTGTTTTAGTGCAAAGAAGTACATTATTAAGATGTTTACATTTAATGAACTATCCTTCCAAAACATATCATGAACAACCTGAAATTTCTTGAGAAAAATGCATGCAATTTCAACAATATTATGCCTCAGTCTATCATTTACACGTGTGCATTACAACTTCCAGATCACAGTGGATCTACAAAGGCACAAAACATTTAGTCTGTATCTGGAACTGAAAAATATAGCATTTCACTTTACGAGAACGACTTGTCAAGATCTACAAATGATTTTAAATGCACGTACATTTCCACATCTGTGGAGCTGCTCTTACTGAAACGGTGCAACCCCCAGTGGACAAATTAGGAATAGCAGTTACTTTTATTGAAATGCAGTTAATGTCTTCTGTGTAATTTTCACACTTGGCAAATTCATCCCACAGGCCGGATTGGACCCTCTGGTGGGCCGGGTTTGGCCCGTGGGCCGTACATTTGACACCCCTGGTCTATAGCGTGGTGCGGTGCTACATTCGTATAAGTGTTTACATCAGGGGTGTCAAACTCCGGTCCTCGAGGGCCACAATCCAGCATGTTTTAGATGTTTCCCTCTTTCAACACACCTGATTCAAATGCCCTAGAGGACCGGGGTTTGACACCCCTGGTTTACATGCTTGTCAGAGGCTAATATTTTCATTTTCCTATTGAATGGATTATCAAAGCTTTACGCTGTCTTCTGAACCTGAGTGAAAATTCCATCTGATCGGACCAGTCTCTGACAATTGACACTTGACTGTTATTTACATTATTAGTGGAATATTACAGGACATTTAAATGCAGCTCTTTAAAGGACAGTAATGTTGGCGACAGAGGCTCCATCTTTAATGCTCCCTCTGGTGTATTTCACACTAAAAAAAAACATAAAGAAGTCATTGCAGACCATTTTGCAAAGATTTTAAAAGTTCTGTATGTGAATTTAGCCCACATTAACTCATAGCAATTAGCAAGAAGTCGTAAAGAAATATAAAGATAATACTTTCAGTTGTATTTTTTGTTTTGAAGGAATTGAATTAAAGATTTTGGCCAAAACTTTGGTGGCAGATGGATTTCGTCTGCGTGTAGCCAAGTAGAAAAATGAAAATGATCAGAAAGATTAAAATGTTGAGGCTGTTCCAATGTTCGTTTTAAATAAAGCAAAAGCAAGTCAACATTAAAGTGTTAGTGAAACATTTAAATGCTATAAGAGTTGTAGAATGGTTGTTCAAGAATTAATATTAGTTACTAAGAATAGCTGCTCTGTTCAAAGACCTTCTGGCTTCCACGCTCTGAAACGACAACGTGACACACAGGGATCTAACGACAAAACCAAAATAAAGGTTTTGTTCCTCTGATGACAAAAGACGAGCCGCTAACATCTGCTCTCACAGCTTTTCTGGCCTAGAAAGCTCCATCCAGTACTGATGCTGAACGCCCATATGGTCCAGGCTTTATCTGCTTCCACATGTCGCCTCTGTGTTAATAATCCTCTTGCACTTAACGCTGTGAGCTTATGGATTACACCAAGGAGGGGGGACCTTTCTAGGACTCAGATGCAGGGTTTAAAGTTCAAGCTCCGCCATCCTTTCCCTCTGTCACTCAGGCTTACAGTACATCACAGCCAGAGCCGGGAAGCACAAATCATTTAATTGAGTATTTATTTGTCTGACAACTTTTTCCTTTTACGTGTTTTAACACAAATACTGTACTTTCTACTGCTTACATTTTCAAAAAAAGACTTTATTTTATTTTTAATGCATTTGAGGGGAATTATCCATTGTTTTTATTTTGCATATATACACACCCGACAAACGTAACCAGAAGAAAATGATGTAAAAGACGTAACGAGTCAAAAACATGAAACACGAAAATGATGTAGAAGATGTAGTGAGATGAAAAACAAAAAAAGATACAACAAGATAAAAGTGATGTAGAAGACCTAACAAGATGAAAAAAATATAGCAAGACACAAGACTTATCAAGACAAGAACATGGAATATTAATACAACATAAAAGACGTAGCAAGACAAGAATAACAAAGATGAAAATAGCGAAAAACACACAAAAACGACCTTAAAGATGAAAACCATAAGACGCAACAAGAGAAAAACGAAAAAGGACTAACAAGACGTACCAAGACAAAAATATGGAACATGAAAACCATGTAAAAAATGTAATAGAACAATAACATGTAAAGACAAAAACAATGTCAAAAAGGAAAACAGATTAAAGGTGCAAACCACGTAAAAGATGGAAGAAGATGAAAAACAAAAAAAAAGATGTAACTGAACAAAAATGTACCTAACGTAACAAAGTGAAAAAGACAATAACAATATTACGGGACAATGTCATACAGAGATGAAAACTATTTAAACAATAACAATGTCAAAGACGCAACAAAAAGAAAAAAAAAACATGAAAGACACAACAAAACAAAAATGACTTAAAAGACAAGACAAAAACACACCTGTCATCTCCAACTTGGGCGAGTTAGTGCTTATATTGTTCATTTTGATTTAATGCAAATGTAATTAAACCAAACTTTAAAAAATGTACAAATTTTATTCAACAAGATGAAAACAATGCAAAGAACAAAACTGATGTAATATTTCAGGTTGTGTTGCTTATTTTCAGTCTGTTGCGTTTCATTTGACTTTTAGTGGTTTAATAGTCTTCACATTATATTAATACAAGGTTCAGTTCTCTTTCCACACAAACAACCACTAGAAATGTCCTTCAAAGACCTACTTATATCTTCTGTATTTTGAGGAAATTTCAGAGCGTTTAACTGCCGTAAAGAAGAAGTGGAATATGTATTTTCACCACATTCTGCGATGCTTTTAAAATGACACAGCGCTGCCTCGAGCTAACGAATCATATGTTAACCTCTCAGGATGTACAGGCAATGTATTGATCCTGTGACAAGTGAAAGCCATTAGTGAAGTTGTGCATTACAAAGACAGGACATGAAAGGTGGTGAAATTGGAGAACGTGTAGACTCAATGTTGGACCGGACTGATTAAAGACTCCATCTCCTCAGACACAGCCAAGAATCAAAAGAACAGAAGAAGCTTATTGTCTCCCAGCACAACTGACTGCCACTGAAGGTTACCATGGAATGGATGAAAGTGGTGGGATTGAAAAGAAACATGAAATGTCTAATGGGTACCTTGGTAACAACACAGCAGGCCAGCAGTTAGTGCATCATCAAATGTAAAGAGAGCTGCTTTTGGAAAGAGGGAGATAAGAGCATCACAGCTGCATATTTAATTTTTTTTTTTTTTACCAGCGAGAAGCGAGTGTGAGGATGTTTGTTTAATCAACAGCATGTTGGACTCAGCAGCTACTGATCAGACTCTCCCGACCCTCTGACCATCCCTCAAGCCAAAGACTCCAGACAAACACTTCACATTTTTACAGCAAACAGGGCATTGTTTTCATTCATGTCCATCTGTGTGTGTGAAGAATAACTCACCCACAGATACAGTACATCAATCTTTATGAAACCTGGTACATATAATGACTGAGTGAATCTGAAAGCCTGTAATTTATGTCATCTGGTTCAAGAATGAACAAAGCGCTGTCCAAAAATCCACCGTTTACCCAGGAAATTCAGTTTTTTCTACACATGAAAAAACTACTTCCTTTCAATAGTATTTCAAAATAAAAGAATGTGATCTCATTTCTTATTCAGTAAATTCACAGTTTTCTTTTGTAAAGAGGGTTCTAATAAAATGGAAGATGAGGTATGTTTCCTGTTTTAATGAAATAATCTTTTAGGTTTTTTTAGATGTATCTACAGTTCATCTCTTTAAGAAGGTCTGTCCGTCAGTCCCCGTCACGTTTAAACTGTGAATATCCCAAGAACGGTTTGACGGACTGTCGGAAATTGGCAGAAATGTTCACTTGGAAGCAAGGATGAACTGAAACTATTTTGGTGGCCAAAGGTCAAAATCACTGCGACCTCATGTCTGACCACTCTTATGAACACAATGATTCAGGAACGCCTCGACAGGATTTCTTAAAATTTGAAGAAAGCTTGAAGATTCGAAACATTGGGTGCATCCGAAACGCACAAAAAAATGACCTCCTATCTACTTTTCTCTGACCTCGATGGACAACGTCAGACTATAAACAATGACAACCCGGTGGAAAACAAAGATTCATTTCCATGGTTGTAATAGAAACAAATAAATGAATATAGACTATAGTCACATATGAATCCACTATTAGTATCAGTGTATAAAAATAATAGGCTTCATCTATGCAAGAGAAGCATAAAGCTATGAATTAGGAACAAATCTACTATTGTACATTGGTCATTCTTAAGTTTACATATTGAATTAAAAATGACATCTGCCTAAATGTATAACATTTTAACCCACATATGTACTTATTCTCAGGACGATTCGGCTGCGTTTGTCTTAAAGCTGAAGATCCAGTTTTATTAAGGCGTCTGTGTATGTGTTGATAAAACGAACGAGGCAGAACTAATGCAAACTAAGCGCAGGTTCTGCTATAACATTAACTTCATATTTTACACCAACAGTCATGTCCATGTTCATGTGTTGTTTAAATTCCAAACATATCAGCATATTAACAAGTTGTGGCGTAAGATGAAAATGTCGTGTTTCATCATGTTGATCGTTTGTTTTCGTGAACAGTCGGGTCGGTCAATGTTGCCGCCGCAGTGAATTGTGGGCATTCTCTCCTCTGCTTTTGTAAAGGATGGTCCAGTGTATCCTATGCTAAAGGAGACACTAAAGGAAGCATTGAAGCTTCTTTCCTTTGCATTTAGAGAATTCAAACAGCTCTTATCATGGCTGACACTCAAACACTTCTGGGTCATTTCACTCAGGTAGGAACCTTCCTCAGCAGAAAGGACTGCTCGGGTGCACCCATTCACCTAGACTCAAGAATGAACGGATTAGATTTTGGCAGTCAAATGTCAAGGTTGTGACCTCACAAAGCACATTTTGGACATAACTGCTAGTAATTGAGAGAACTGGATGAACAGATTATGATGCAAGAATCGTGGATGCATTTGACTGAATTCACGGTTCTTGTTAAAATAACTTTTTTGTGCACTGAAGATGTCTCTGCAGCTTCAACATGAACACACTTATTTTTCCCCTCTCCTAATACTTTTTCTGTCATGGATGTGTAACAGAGAGGAAGGGATCCAGATGCAGACTCAAAGTCACGTAAAAAAACAAGTCATTTATTTAAGATGGAAAACCAGAAAACAGGGTCCAACTACAAGTCCAAAAACAGGAAACAAACACAAGGGAAACAAGACGGCTGCAGACAGGACAAACAGGAACATGGAGAATGACATGACAAACAGACAGGGAACAAAGGGAAGGTGAGTGGTATTTACTGAAACAGGTGAGTATGGGGCAGCGAAGATTGGACTAAGTGTCTAGGAACGATCCTTCAAGGATTCATTTACATAAAGCTGTCATCTGATTGTGCCAGAGGACTGTTCCAATTTCCAGGATCCTTCCAAGGACTGACTCCTTCCTCTGGAGAATTTTCAAGGATGCTTCCACAAGCCTCTTTGTGAGTCTTTTAAACATGCCGCTAAAGGCGGAAGAACCAACCACAACTACAAATAAACCTCAACGAATACGGATAAAGAACTGGTTGCTTCACCAGTGTAATACGCGTTTAAATATAATGAGGCCATCTTATTACTTACATTACTTACATTATACAGCGCTTGTACATAAATAGATTCATATCCAGAGGAAAATAAAATAAAAAGATATACATATTGAGAAAAGAAAGCACAGAATACATAACATCAGAAGGGAGCAGGAGGGAGTGTAGTTCTGAAGGAGGTCTGAGAGGTTATGGACAGCTTCATATGGAGACGTTGAAGTTAATCCCATGTGATACAGGACGCCAGTGTAGTTGGATCAGCAGAGGTGTGACATGTTGGGGAGATTTGATAATAATAATATAAGAATAATGATCATTTATATATCACTTTTAAAAACAACAGTTTAAAGCAAAACAGGAAACTATTTAGCCAAACTAAAGAAGGCGAAGATAAAAAATGAGGACAAACTGACAAAAAATAAGAAATAATGCTGCAAAATGTAATATGACAGTAGCAATAATTAAATTAAGTTAGAATTATTATATTAGACATTCATTAGAGAAAAACAGAAAAAGCAGTAAAATCAATACCAGAAAAAAACCCCAAAAAATAAAAAATGGACCTGAAATAATCAAAATGATAGAGAGTAGGATCATGAAAATGATTAAAAGAAGGCACAGTGCTCCTGAACTAAATAACAGTAAGTCATACAGTGCAATAAGAATGAATTAGGAGTTAAATCATAGGCACATGAAAAGATACATTTTAATCGGATTTAAAAATATCTACATTTGGGTTAAAGTGAAATGAAGTTTGTTCCACGTTGCAGCAGAACAGATCAACGCTGCTTCACCTTTGTTATTGCCCTTGTAAATGTATGTATTATTTTTCTACTAAATACTACAGTAAAGTTTTTTCCTTGTGCTGCTGAACTTCTGAATTGGAGGCTGGACCTTTCCTGCTCTCACTAGACTGTTCCATTCATGAGTGTATTAATCGGTAGGAAGGACTGTTGTCTGGCCTACGAAGGATCCTACGAAGGAAGGATCCTTGACTTTGAGAAACAGCTAAGGACACACGTGGGTGAAACAAGACCACCGACCGCCACATTTTCACTCGTTTTTGAAGAATAAATTGAAACGTGTCGAGGTGATGGGACTACCGTTGTCGGTGACGCGTATCACATGAGAGAAGTTCACTGACTCGTTTCACACAAAACTAAATGGCACTTTAGGCCTTTAAGAACTGCAAAATGATCAATATGCTGATACTGTTGAGGAGTGTAATGAATAATGCAGCCTCTAGGCGTTCCTAACAGATCTCTAAACAAATCGACACCAATAAAACTAGAGAAATTAAAAATCCATATGTGAAAGGACCCTGCCATATCACAGTTGTTTGTATTTAACAAAGGTTTGAATGTATAAACACTGAAACAAGATGATTTTTTTTGTCATTTATTTTGTGTGCATCCTCAGCAGAGAAGGTACAAGTGTGAGGTGAACAGTTTGTACGATCCACAGAGACTGGCATGCGGCAGTTTGAGCGGATGAGTCAAAAATAGTTGACGTCAGCCATCTGGCATTGATGTAGAAACTACACCTGCTGCTGTAGGTGGGTCAGATGCTATTTGCAGAAATTTCAAAGTGTTTGTTTTGTGCTGCGGAGGGAGCCAGATGGGTGGAGGTTACTGCAGGAGAATTCAGAGTCAGGGCTAAGCTGTCACTCACACAAACATATGTTAAAGCTTGTCATATTTTATACGAATAACTGCTTCTGTCCATCTGTATCAAGAGACAAAGTGATTGAAGATGCTTCGAATATGCTGACGGTGCAAATCCTTTCTAACTTTTACAGACACAGTGGGAAGTAAAGGAGTAGAAACACATCGTTACTGTACTTCAGGAGTTTTCAGCTATCTGTGGGTCATTTTTCTGAGAACTTTTTCTTTTTACTGCTTACATTTTAACACAAATATCTGCACAAAACAGGCTTGTTGCTTCGTTTTTAATTCATTTGAAATTAATTATTGATTTGTTAAAAAAAAAAAAAATGCCTGATTGTGCACATAAATAACATTGAGACTGATTTCAACCTAAATGACCGAATACTAACGTCTCGGTGAAGCCATGAATAAGTGAATAAGAAAATGACACAAAAGATGAAACGAGATGCACATGATGAACACAAGATGAAAACTGTTCTTTTTTTCCATTTCTCTGTGTTATGTGCGTGTTCGTCTTGTCTGTGTGAATGTTGCGTTGTGTTATGAGCGTTTTATTTTGTATTAGCATCTGCATGTTCTCTGTTCACTGTTTACCACTGTCTGTCCGTCCTGGAGGAGGGATCCCTCCTCTGTGGCTCTTCCTGAGGTTTCTACCATATTTCCCAGCAAAGGGTTTTTTGTGCATTTTTTCGAGGGTCTAAGGACAGCGGGTGTCGTACATTGTACGGACTGTAAAGCCCTTTGTAGCGAATCTTTGATTTGTGATATTGGGCTATATAAATAAAATTGAATTGAAAACAACGTAAGGCGTAAAAGAATTTAAAGACATAAGGCAAAGACAACGTGAAAGATATAACAAAAGGAAAGTGACTTAAAAATGTAACAGGACAAAAATTAAGGACAAGATGTAACAGGATGAAAACAACATAAAAAATGTGATATGAAAACTATGTAACCGGACGAAAAGGATGTAAAATGCATGACAAGACAAAAACAACATAAAAGACGTAACCAAATGAAACAGACAGTAAACAGAGACTGGATCATCGAGAAAAGGCAACGTTAATGTTCATTATTGTCAGCCTATTGTTTTACATTTGAATTTAAGTCAGAGTGGTTAAAAAGGCTTAGCTTATACAATGTGCACACTGGTGTATGTTATATTAATGTAAACATATGCTGCAAGGACATTTTCTTTTCATGAGTCTACATGTCTCCAGACTCCCCTTTGAGTTAGAACTCGATGGGGCTTCAGAACAAAACAGAACAATGGACCGTAACAGGCCTGGTGTTTACATTAGATTACATGATATTTATTTGACATTTTCATAACAGTAGCATTGAAACTGAAACATACACTTATGCACAAGGACTAGATGTGCTGTGTTTAGTGTTTGCAGTGGAATGCTAATGTACGACACGTGTCCACTGGAGACTTAGGAAAAATCTTGCATGTACAAACACAGTCCAGGCTTGAAAAGTACAACATAGTCAAAATACAGGTGTGTCTACATAGTCGTATTAGGAGGGAGAACATTGGCTACTCAAACCCAGTTCTCTCACAAAAAGAGCAATTCTGCAGCCTGTGTTGCGTGACATTGTCATTTTGAATCTGAAATAACTTAATTACTTAAAACCATCTAACAAACTAACTGCTGCCGCTGCAAAAAAGTGATGTAGTGGATTCAGTCGGAAAATGATTTAGGTTTGGCAGACTCAGGGCAGGGCAGGTGAGCTGCTCACCTGTCATTAGTGCAGTTAACACTGATTTTTTTGTAATTAAAATTTCATGACAGAGTAATCCCTAACAGTTGACTCTTTGTCAGCATCAAGGTGGGAAAGGCTCAGGGTAAGCCTGAAGTAGGACGTGGTGTATTAAGCCGTTTTTACCAATAAAATGTCTATATTGTCGAGTTTTATTTGTATTATCACCAGCATTGTTGTGTTTCATCCATTGTGCAGCTCTCTCCTCTGGGTCCAAATCTACAGACTAAATATAAATACAGATAACCCGACGCCGCTTCATGCCGTTGTGGAAAAGTGAAGCTACTTTTCCAAGCTTCTGTGTTGAGACATGGAGTAGAGCGGTAGAGTCACGTCCGGGTCACGTCTGACAGAATCTGATCAGCCATCGGTAATTACAGCTGTCAATCACTTATTTAACCCACCTACCTGCCTGAAAACACCTGAAAATCGGGGTGTCACGGGGTAGTTTTTCCACAGCCTGAAACCACCGGCAAAGGGGTGCATGTAGAAGTCTGTTGTCCTCTCAGACAACTCGAATTACATGCATATTACATTACATATGCTGGAAGGGAATTGTGGACTTTTTGCCTAATGATGCTAAAAAAATATCATGCACTGCAGCTTTAAAAAAAGCAACCAGTAGGCAGAAATCTTCACCATCCTCTCAATATGGAGGAGACCCCGGAGCAGACCCAGAACACGCTGGAGGGACTCTATGGCCTGGGAACGTCTCGGTGTCCCCACGGAAGAGCTGGAGGAGGTGGACGGGGAGAGGGAGGTCTGGGCATTCCTGCTTAGGCTGCTGCACCCAAATAAACCCAAGTAATATAAACGCCAAACATTTTACGATCAGATCATTTTATTTTAAAACAACACAATGCTAGTTCTGTAAATGTCCTGTACGCATCCTGTAACATCTGTACATACATTTTTCTCTTTTTTTTATTTCAGTGAGCTGGTCAGTGGTCTCTGTAAATGTCCATATCGTAGGCATACATTTGATCATATGGAGGGTAAGGTTCATTGTTTTGAACCTACTATGGGCATGTTCGATATATTTCCAAGCATCCCATCACCTCTTTCCTCCCTTCACCGTGTCATTTGACTCCTCCCACCACACACTCCATCCTCCTTCAATCCCTTCCTCTACTTGCCTTTCATCACCTTCTCCCGTGCTATAACGGTGATATTTTTATTTTTGTAAATCTCTAACTCCATTTTAAACTCTGACCTATTATCCTTTTCATTAGTTTTGTCAGTATTTTTCAATATTAATGATTTTCCACAGACTCTCTTGTTTCAGTGACCGATCCATCTGACAGTTTTTACAGCCCTCATGTGATATTTCCCTCCTTTCCTACCTTGTTGCTGCTGTGTTTCCAATGCTCCGGTGCTATATGCAGAGGTGAGACGTGTCAGTTTGTGGGCGGAGCTGTGGGCGGGTTTTATTAAGACGGAGGAGGCCTGAATCCATCTGTCAGATAGACCTCGAATGTCTCTTTTAATAGCTCCATCATCAGACGCTGCCAGCAGCTCTAATTGGCAGAACGTGGGAGTTGATGGTATTAAAATGGCTGCCGTGCTGTTCACCTCCATGACTGCAGCCTGTCAGTTATATGGGAGGCTAAGTGAACATGGACGAGGGAGGCAGAGCGAGTGGGAGGGAGGAGAGAGTAGCGCTGGGCTGAAGAGGTGTATGGAGAGCTTTATTTGCTCTATTTGTTGGATTCCCATCTTCTCTGTTATTGCTGTTATCCAGAGCTGCGTATCGACATGTAACAAACCAGTGCCAAGACACCAGTTGCACCAATTTGGCACCAATTGCACTTCCAATTAGTGAATATTTGTTCATCATTTGGTAATCTTTGTTGTGTGTTTAGATCAAATAAAAAGAGAATTCCCATCTCAAGTTCCCCAAGAGTCGTAAGTGTTTATACATCTCACAACGAGCCAAAAACACACACACAAAAGAAAAGATTCAATTTGCAATGGAAGCAGCAAGCAGCGATGATCTGGCACCATTGCAGATGTCGGGGGGAGGGCGGCAGAGTCAAGCAGTTTTAGTGAAGGAATGCAAACGTGTTAAGGCCTGGAAGACATGCAAATGATTTTGTACAAAGGAGTTAAATATTACTTCCTTTGTCAACAGTACAACAGTTGGAAATGGCTGGAAAAAAATTGCATGTTAAAACCAAAATGGTGAACTTCCTGTTGGATTTAGCGTATGACTCCAAGAGGCTTTTTTGTGTGTCCCAGTGGCGTTAAAAGATAATAATTGAATAAGTGATGCTTATCGTTTTTCCCACGATATGTGAAAAGCTACATTTTATGTTCAGCTTTTATGAGCTCTGTTTTAATGCCATTATCATGAGATCACAAGTTAATGATTTCCATTTCATGATCAAAGGATAATCTGGAACTCAAAAATGAGAGTGTGGTCAACTGATCCATCCTGTCGAGGAGAATTCATAACTCAAGATTAAGTTAAGATATAAATATACATTATATATATATACTGTATATATTTGTAATTAATT
>JAPQRN010001421.1:60712-110627 GCA_037367275.1 Coranthus polyacanthus | reverse complement strand
GAGAGAAAAAAGGTCCCTGAGGGCTTTTGGGGGCCTGCTAAGCAGCTCTATGGCTTGAAACAGCATCACAGTCCACATGTGCAAACATTTAAGATATCTGCTCATGTAATGGGGTCAGTCTGGCCCCTCTTTGGGCGCACAGAGCACCAGCACTCACTTCCCTGTGTAGTTTACAGAACTGTGTGGCTTGTCCTGCACCACTGCTGTGGTCTCACAAAGACAGATAGGATTTTAATGTTTTCTTCCTCACAGTCCTTTTTTTTTTTCTTCATACATCTGTTCTTACTGAGCTTTAATAACATTTCGTCCTGGTGTGTTTCTCTGTCAGATCTGAATTGGCCGATAAACCCACACTGGGAAGATGTTGCAGGACTAGGACTTACACGGGGCCAGATAATTATTTAAGTACGCTTTGTTTAGGGCAGCCTTGGTTCATACCCTGCTCATGACATAAACCATTTAAGACGGCTGCTAAACATCTCTCTACTCCCACCCTGTGGAAAATGGTTTAGCTGGTTTAGCTGTCGTTGTATATCTTAAAAGTCCTTTGAAAATATACCTACCGTTGTATTTAAGAATCCAGCGTAAAAGCACTGGCAGGGAAAATGATCCCTGTTACTGTTTTTTCCCTGTTACATTAGTTTGAAAAAACACAGTACTGATCTGGAAGATACTGATCTTATTTCTTGTATCAATAAATCCCATGCAAAAACCAAAACCCACAATGAATCGATCCTACAAGAAGACAAAGTCTGAAGTTCAATTTCTTTGGGCAACAACTATTAAAGACACATAAATGATCCGTGCTATTGCAGTGACCACTAAAACTAATCACTGTTGAGTAGTTTTAGTCAACCTCACATACAGTGCACATACTGCACTACTGCTGTAAATACTCACTTGTCCACCCAACGTGTATTACTCCGCAGCAGAAAGTAGTCCCCCAAGAAATGCACATTTTACTCCCATTTGATTTTGACACAATGTCCAGCTGATGCAGGAAATTACTTTAAAAAAAAAAAATGTGTATGTTTGTCACAAGCATTCAAATATGTTTATCTTCAGGAGGGATAAATGTGCTCGAGGCCGAGAGACACAAATAGGAAGACGTGAGATTATTCAGACATGAAAGACAATCGTGGGATTTGATTAAGAACATCTGGAATAACAGCCTCTTCCTGTGAAACATGACAGGCTGAGACTGGCTGTATTAAAAGTAAAATCTGAATCAACAGAACCACCACTGACTACTAGAAGTGTCTCATACAGTCAGAGTTATAGTATCCCCTCTTAGATGCAGTGGAGCACCAGAACATCACAAACGCTCAAGAGTGAAATAGTGTCCCTGTTACATCCCGCCCTCTGGTGAAAGGCGAGTGATGTGGCGATGCAGAGGAAACTTCAAACTGTGCTTCAGAGGTAACAGTTCAGGGTTAAGAGGGAAGTGGCAAGAGTCGAGGGATTAAAATGGAACACGGCCGGAAGAGTCTGGGTGAGATCTTTATTTCAGGCACGGAAAGAGAGCCTCTTCCTCTGGTGGCGCCAGTCCTTTGCCACTGTTCCATTTCCTCTTCCTCCTTCTGGGTCTCAGTGCAGAATCCTCCCCTCTATGGCCAATTCTCTGTAACCTTCAGACCTCCATCCTCTATTGTCATACGTTCTGCGGTCTACAGTAGTTCTCTACACTATGGAGATAAACATCCTTTAAATCCACTTCAAATGACTTCAAGTGTAACCATGTCAAAGTCGTTGATAACTCAGTAAACCCGCTTTTTAAAATAGATACTAATGGGAGTTAAGAGAAGAACTTGCCACACAGACATCCTTATAAATCACTTTTCTTTATTTAAATCAGCGTTAGGCAGTTATGCTATGAACAACACAGGAAAATAAAAACAAAAATGACAAAAAGAAAGACATTTAAACACGAGAGATCCAGTTAACATTAACTGCACTTGGCACTGGATAGACGTTCAATGGAAAGAAGAAAAAAAATATACACATTTGTCATACTCAAAATAGAAGTGCCTCCAGTCTACTTTATGCCAACCGTTGGGAGTGAAAGACTGGAGAGCTGAATTAAATCTCAAACAGTATTTCAACATTAATAGAATACTGTTAGCCAGTTTTTGCAGTGCTTTGCGCCCAAATTCAAATCGATCTCATCGTTTTAACTGCGTCTGCCTCCGTGCTTTGGTAGATCTGAAGGAATACGACGGGTGAGGAACTATAGCGTCGCCGCATTCTGTAATATTGCTACAAGTGCTCACACCCATTCATTCAGCTTAAGATTTACACTCACAGAGGAGGCAGAGGCGAAGCCGTTTGATGAGGAACAAATAGTAATACCCCCCCCATCCCATCCTGACTCACCACCCCTAAACCCCAGCGTACCGTCACAGCTGATGTCAAGCTCAGGGGCTTTACTTTATGGATTTGTCCCTTTATAAATCAACCATTAATTCTTCATAAAAAAAACATGGAGGAACTTCTGTTACCACAATGTACTCCATTTACAATGGTAGTAGTGCACAGCAACAAAGGAAAAAAAGTCATGGAAAAATCAGATTTAAAGATATAAACTCATACATCCAACAAAAAGGAAAGCAAAAAGAAAAAAGAAATCCCTCTCCCAGAAGAAAAGTCATGATATCATTTATAAAAACCGACATAAAAATGTGATCAGCTCACCTGAAACAGATGCTGAAAGCGGCCCGTGGCTGTTTATTGTGGACCCTGATTGTGATATTACAGACACAAATTCCTTATAACTCTGCATCAATTTATCCACTCCAGAGTTTTAATCAAAGAAGGAAACTAAACTTCCTCAAACTGCAGTGGCTGGTGTATTCCACTGTTTATCTGCCAAGTTTATTCTCACAAACAATCAATAGATTTCAGGTTGTCTATGTGGCAGGTAAACATGCAGAGCGAACATCCAGCTTAATGTCAACTTACTGCCTCGGTTTTAACCATCACCACAACAACACAGATGAAAATCTGACTCCAAAATACATCAGCAGGGCAACGTCAGCCCTTCTATACCTAGTTAAAGAAAGAGAGAGGCTTGAGTGTGATCTGCAAAGATGGAGAGTGGTTCTTGGGGCTTGCAAGGGAAGCGTGAGCCAATCGCAAACCGGGAGAGAAGAGAGAGGCAGAGAGAAAGAGGAAAGAAAAGAGAGGAGAGGAGAGGAGGAGGAGGAGGAGGAGGAGGAGGAGGAGAAGGAGAGAGGAGAGGAGAGGAGAGGAGAGGAGAGGAGAGGAGAGGAGAGGAGAGGAGAGGAGCAGGGAGGTGACGGCTCGATTCCCACCGATGTCTGGGGAGTAACGTGAGCCGAAGAAGAGGGATAAATAGATATATACTCTGCGATGGGGGCAAGGGGGGAAATGTGTGCATGTCTGGTATGTGTGTGCATGTGTGTGTGTGTGTGTGCGAGGTCTGTCCGTCCAGAGCTTTATCTGACGGTGACTCCTAGTTTTTCCAGCACACGGACTCCTTTCTCCTGGTACTCCTCTCGGGTCAGCCAGAAGTTGTCCTTGTCCTTCATGATGTCAGCCAGCACGGCTCCACCCAGGAACACCATGTGCTTTCGTCTGGGAGGATCCTCGATGCGGATCTTAAATTTCTACAAGACAAGGGGACAGGAAGACATGAGAAGGCACGGTAACAAAAAATAGACCAGTGTTCACAATGGAGCTAAAACCGTCACAGTATTCTTTTCCTCTTTGTAGGTCTCATATTAGATACACCTTTGTAGGCCTACGTGAAGCTGCTGATAAATCACTCCAGAAAAATGAAACTAACTCGCAAGATATGTTTTTTAATGTTTATTTTTTGAGGATTTTTGTTGTTTTATTTGACGGGGAATGACTTCCAGCAAATGGTCCAGGCAGCCGGGAATCGGAGTGCACCAATGTGTTGTGACCACAAGGTTATTGTTACAAACATCTTTGAACATTAAAATTTGTAATTGCTGCTGCTGTAAATAAAAACCAAAACCACAATTTAAATGCCCAAGCCAGCTTGGCTGAAGCAGCATTGGTAACAACACACAACCTAAAATAATAACAGTAATGACAACAGGTTTGACAGGTGGTTATTGTTTGTCATTTATCAAGCAAAAATTGCATTTACAGATTTCAGCTTCTAAATGTAAGGATTTTCTGCTTTTCTTTTTTGTATGTAAATATAAAATGTAATATATTTTGGGATTTTTGGAGTGTAAGTTGGACAAAAAAAATGAGGGTGATTGACATTTTACAGTCATAAATGTATATGTTAATAAATGTATGAAAAATGACAAACGATTTTGCCCTAATAACAGGCCTAACTCTTAACTACAGTGATGAAAATGTTTTCCTTTTTTTTTAGCTTTTGTTAGATTGAATCTTGAACAGTTACAACTTCCTACAGTGGATAAAAACATTTCATGATTTACAAAAAGCCTCAAAACATTAAAAACTCCCAAACACTGTGAACCACAGCTGCAGTACAACCCACTTGTTCTCCATCCGTCTGGATGTTAGTATGTTACAAATACTCATATTTTCACTAAATAGAGCTAAAAACACAGCTTCTGTTTTTTACTCACGTGGCTAGCTGTTTAAATGCACTTGGCAACAAACAAACAACTCAATGTGTGCACTACAAATGGAGGCAGTGTTTTTGACAAAAAAAAGAAAAAAAAAAAAGTGAATGAGCAGAGAAGTGGATTACGCCACAGAAATGGTTTGAAACTTTTTTCCCCCTCACACAAACCGTTGTTACTATTGAAATCCTCTGCAACTGCTATAACTCAAGATTACCACAGATATCACGTTTTGAAATAAATAAATAAATAAATAATCATAAGAAATAGCACCAAAAAAGGTTTTAATTTGTAGTTAAAATCATTCGGATGATTGTATCTCAAGAAACTGTCTGGTTTCTGATGGCACATGTTTGTGCTAAAACTAGTTTTATTTCAGATTCTCATCCCAAACTGAAATAAACATTTTGAGAAAACTGAGGCCGTTTGCACTTGTGGGCAGAAAAGTAAAGTACATAATCACTTTTATAACTATTTTAGTTATGAGTCATCTGTATACCTTTGTTTACTAAATAGTTCTGTGTAAAGTCATCTGTGTTTCTGGGATGTAATATAGCAATATATTTCCAAAACAAATATTTGTCATTGGGAAGTGAACCACTCTTACTGTAGGATGTTATTAAGATGATGTGTTACAAAAAAATTAAAAAGTAAAATGAGTGTGTTGGCTTCTGACCCCACCTGGTGGTGGTCTGTGGACACTGCACCAGTCTGAAGCATCACAACAATCAGAAGCTTTCCTGCTGAACATTACAGACGCGGCTCAAATATGAACTGTTCATTCTTCCAGACGCTTGATTCTATTTATTCTACTCCAAACATTTGCTGTGTGGGGTTCATCAAAAGAAACAAAGGAGATCTCGTCAGGTAAGTTGACATTCCCGTACCTCTCTGGCATTAAACGCTCGCATATAAGGGGGAAACTCCACCCAGGGCAGCTAAAACAAATTCTGAGAATCAGCTGGAAATACTAATTCGCAGTCAATTAGAGGGCTGCAATTTAAATTTTTTTTTTCCCTACTTGCTCACTTGTACATTCAGACGAGCTAATTACAGCACACGTTTTTGTTACATTACAGTACATAGTGGTGCATTTCTCTAGATTGTCAACACTAACGTTTAATTTAAGACAAAAATGTATGACCTAATTTAAATCAAGCAATGGCTGAAAATTAGAAACAAAGTGTTTTCAGAGTCCTTTTATAAACTTAACATTCAAAGCAGAGTTACAGAAGAAGAAAAGGGGTGATAACTCACCGAAAGCTTGTCCACGTCTCCTTTCAGCACACGCTCCAGGTACAGCTGCTTGAGCTCCCTCTCCAGCCGCGACGGCAGGCCAGGGTACATAGTAGAGCCTCCCGACAACACAATATGTTTGTAAAACTCAGGCCTAAAGAAGAAAAGAAGGGAGAAAAGGCAGAAAAACAAGGCAGGTTTAAAAAACAAAAACTCACTACTATTGGTGAATACAACAAATATTTCAATGGGGAGTATTTAAGTGTTCCAGAGGGTTTTACAGACAAACATTCTTGGATTTTCTGCTCTTTTTTAAATATGTGATCATTTTCATACTTTAGGCTCAGTGTATTAAACCCTTTCCCTGGCATTGTTTTTCTCCTGGTGTATCTTCTCATTCCTATTAACATCAGAGTGTGTGTGAGTATGTGCATGTTGTGCTGACCTAGTGTCTATGTCGGCAGCCTGGATGGTGTTAAAGAGCAGCTCGGCCACTCCGACACCCTCCACGTTGATGAGGTGAGGCTGGAACAGCGCCTCAGGGGCCTCAAACCGCTCTCCTCCCACCTTGATCACACGACCATCTGGCAGCTGGAGATGTGTGGGAGGCAGGAGATGAAAAGAGAAGGGGGAAAAGTATGACACCAGAGAATCAGTAGGATTTGATGTAATACTAAACACACACAGCTAAAGGGTATAAATACTGCATGTAAGAATGAAGACTGATACTGTTTACTGGCTGTTTGCCATGGACTGTATGAAAGGTCCCATTGTTCTCATTTACAGAGAAGTACTTTCTTAAAGAAGACATTTTTGTTTATTCCTTCTTAAAAATCCTTTAAAGATTTTGTTGTACGGTAAGTTAAAACTAAGACATGGCAGGCTACAAACTGAGTAGAGTCAATGTGTGTGTGACTATAAAAAGGCTTCATTCAGCCGAGGGCAGTGGGAGGAAGTGGAGCCCAGCCACCGCCGCAAAGTGGCTGCACAGGAAATGATGTAACGCACAGTTCAGGGCCCTTCAGCCACAGTTACATTGCCCTCCTTGTTTCGGCACACTCGCGCACACAATATGATACCTACACATACATGTCATTCACACACCTACACACACACACGCCTACACTAATCCAAACACACATGGTCACAGTGAGCACTGAGACACAACATGTGCTCGCTAAGGCGTGCAGTAACACAGACTTTAGGACCTGCGTTTAGATTCTGTGGTTCCCTCTGCAGGGAAAAGGTCTTTGGAAAGAAAAGCAAGCCTGGTGGAGGAGCACTGCACCCCACATGTTTGAGTCCCAGAGAAAACAGTTAGTCAGCAGCACTGCCCTGTCCTAAAGGAGCCAACACAGCCACCAACGGGCATGTGGTAGTCCACTTAGCTTGATGGAGAAGCAGATTTAGTTACCCCATTAGTTTTGATTACTTAAAAACACTGCCACTTCTGAAGAACAAATTCCTTTGGAGGGGATTTTTCGACAATGATGCTATTTTAAGCAGAAAAACAAAACTTGTGTGCATGTGATGACCACAGAAATACCTAATTTTACACCAACAAAGTAAAAAATAAACTAAAGAGAATCCCCCAAAGACTTGAAAGTTGATGTAGAAATGGTCCATCTAAAAAAAAAAAAAAAAAAAAAAAAAAAAAAAGATGCTTACCAGTGCTAACAAAACATGGATGGGCCCATTTTTTGGAGTAAATAAGTGAGCCAGTAGACAGTGACAGTAAATGAGTAGAAAGAGTGGTACGATATGTAACACATGGTATAATAACTCCCTCTGCTGAGTGACGGGGAGTAATAAGCACAGTGTCCATATGAGGGCAGCATCATATTTTAAGGCTTGTTTCAAAGTGGATACTGTTTATTTACTCCTGATTAGAGGTTGACCGATAGTGGACTTTTAACTCATGATATAATAACCATAGTTTATTACCATAGGGCTGATATCATCCTGCCCTTTCCCCCAAAAAAATCTGACACTGAAAACACATTGTGGATGTCTGAAATGAACCATCTTTCACTTTATTAGAAACCAGATAACTGTTTAACTGAACATCTAAGTCAAGGTAACTGATAAATGTGGAACTGAGCATTAACTTGACCATTAAAAAAAATCTAGGTGCAATTTGTATCTTTTGATCTTTGAGATACATTTCCCTCAAAGTCAGCATTTCCAGTTTAGAAGCCTAATATTAGCTAATGGCCACTTTCAGCACCAACTTCTGCCAACACCAATAGTTTGTAAAACATACTATCAGCACATTAAATTAGATTAATTAGATTAAATCAGTCTCTCTCTACACCTGATGAAATGACATCCACAAATAGGTTACACCATGAGATTTAGCTCTATAACAGGTGCATATCTACTTTAAACAACGCTCAAAAAGAGGTCCAAGAAGTACATCATGAATGCTCCATAGCGGGTATAAAAAGAGACTGTGCCATAGACTTCCGCATTGACCCCGGACACGAGGGCGATTATTTCACAAAGTAAAGAAGCAAATTCATCACCGAGATAAATATAATATAAACAAAGTGCATGACTACCGTGTAAGACTCCACCAGGACGGTGGTCTCCAGTGCCAGCTTTTGTTCCTGCTCGATGTTGTAGCCGACGTAGCACAGTTTCTCCTTCATCATTCGGACTGTCTCGAAGTCTGCAGAGTGGTTGAAGGCGTAACCCCTCAGCAACAACAACTGCACCAAGACAGAGATGCAGATTAACAGGTTTGATGGGATCAGAAATCCAACTTAAATAATTTGTAGAGCACCCAATAATGTTTAAATGCATATGTAAAGCACATACTCCTGTACCTTCTAACAATTTATTTACATCTTTTATTTATTTGTCATGTTTCTTGTAACATGTGGATACCTTGATGAGGTAGCGGGTGATGTCTCTGCCTGCGATATCCAGGCGTCTCGTCAGGTGGGGCAGGCTGAAGCCCTCATACACGGGACAGATGTGTGTTACACCATCACCTGAGTCCACCACCACACCGGTCAGGAGACCTAAAAAACACACACACACCCTACAGTTAATAATCTACAGTTTATCCAATATGTGCTCAGATTACAGACGGTTACCCTTTCTGTCTGGTACCAACATACTTACATACTTTCAGTGTTTATGTAATCCTGTCTAAATCCCCACACACTTGGGGTTTAACACATCAGAATAATATAAATAATCACATAATATCATGTCTGTCACAGAAACAATCAACATGTCTAAACCTTTTGGCACAGTGAATACGTGTTACTCATGTAATCATAAATCCTGGCAACAACTATTTGACAAAGGAGTGGTTGTTAAACACAGCACAAAGTAAGATGAACAGTTGTTCGTTTCTGAGCAACAAAACCACAGAGTTAGTGACTCGTAACAACTGAACGAAGCAATAAAGCACCCAGTAGAAGCTACTGACACTTCATATGAATCTTACACATGTAATTTAGCGAATATACTAGACAAATGTTATCTATGGCCCTTGTCATATTTATTGACCAATTCATAGAATTCTGACACCGAGCTCTCTTTTTGGGTGAGTGGTTTTAATAGAGTGGCTTTTGTTTTATTATATCTAATGCATAACACTTTAAAACCTGTCTTCTTACCTTGGGCATACAGTGTCAGCACGGCTTGAATAGCAATGTAGACTCCTGCAAACTGGTAGGTCTCAAACATCACCTACAAGAACAAACAAAAAAGCTGCCATCACGACAATTGATTTAGCTTCTTTTAAGCTTTAGCCCCTCATCAAAAATGACCCCATTAAGAGGATTTTAATTCTTAGGACAGGTGTGATTGCATAAATCAATGGCTCTCAAACTGTCAAAGGCTACATGACCTTCAGAGGTACACAGGCAGTATACACCTACAGTGTCTAATGAAAATTAAACATACCAATGCTCTGATTAACTTGATATATAGTGAAAGGGCGATGTGAATATAATGACATATTTATTTATTTATTTATATGCAACACAAAGTAAGAAGTGGCTGCCAGACAAAACAAGGAGACTTAGAAATGCTAATTCTCCCTTCCTATTTTTTATTCCTACATATAAAGATACGAACAAGTCACACACACAGACATAAATTTTATACACATACCTCGATGATTTTCTCACGGTTCTTGGTGGGGTTCATGGGCGGCTCAGTCAACAGGATCTTGCAGTTGCGGGAGTCGATGTTGAGCTTCTCTGGGCCAAACGTGTAGTCCCACAGGTGTTTCATGTCGTCCCAGTTCCTGACGATGCCGTTCTCCATGGGGTAGTTGACTTCCAGCATAGAGCGGAGCTCGCTGGCCTCATCCCCCACCATCAGGTCCTAGTGGGAGGGGTCAAATGTCAAACACAAATAAATTTGGGGATGGTTGTTTCTCTACTTCAGAAAGGCAGTTTTGATCTTCAGAGAAAATGACTGAGCGCTGCGCTTTGCAAATCAATCATTTCGACTTTCCCCCTTTGCCTGCTGGTCTGGTAAAATTAGAACTGGATCACCAAGCTTTCACACGCCTTGAGACAAGTCATGTATCAGATGTCAAAAAATGCACACAAGATCAGATCACACCCAAAGCATTGCTACACTTTAAAACTTGGTTACCCAGCATGCACAAAAAAAACATTATTTTCCATGCATCTACTTCTGGAAACACTTTAGATTCCCTCTAGCTACAGTAAACAACTTATTTTAGCACCATTCAACTAGCTGCATGCAAGGCAGCGTGAAAATGTAAACAACCATTAGGTTAGAGCTTAGTGTTAGCCACACAGTCAAGCATCTCATGTTCCACTTGGAGACATCAAAAGCCTACTGAAGACAGCCATTTTATGAGTTCATCCTGTGTGCTTTGGCATTAACAAAGTACCAGTCACAGGCAGCGCTTCCAGATGGTCTCAATAAAAAAAAGGTAAAAAGAAAAACAGATGTGCTTCCGGCTCCAACTTTCAGCTGTCTGCCATGCATCCTCCAGTGTGGATACTACACTTGAAAAGGTGTAGCATTTGCACATAGTGAAAAGATGCTCTGGCCTTGACAGTTTTGTAATATAATATGTTCACGGATTTAAAAATTAAGATAAAAAGATCTATAAACCAAACAGATACCAAACATTCATCATTAGGCACCAAGATTTCTTGCATTAGTTTAAGGCCCTTTCAGCTGAAAAGTGTTGTGATTAGTTGAGTCTTTAAATAGCGACAGGATTGAGGGGCGGTTAGCTGTCAGGATGCACCAACAGATCAGAGACTTGGAGAATGGAACCAGTCCAAAATCACTTTTAGCACTCCATCGACTCCAGCTGGCTTATGATTCATCACAGCCGTTTTGCAACACTTTCAGCCTGAAGCGAAGAGTGCATTAGTGTAGGTGCTGTACATCTATCAGACTCACTTATTTGGAATACAACACTCAAACTCAACTCCCTAATTCACACCAAAACATCTCCCTAAATCTAGTGGCGATGTAGATGAATGTGAGTATAGAAGTTAAAAGTAAAACAAACGAAGAAAAGGCAAGACAAAAAGCATTTAAACCTAAGAAAGATGGCGAATTTTTGGTTGAGATCAAAACATGACAAATCTCTGTAGCAGGCAAGGACAGGAGGCACACACCAACCTGAACTTACCATCTTCTGGGCATTCTACTTCACCGTGGGGTAACAAAACATGAAGGAAGAGGGAGGTAGAAAATGAATAAACAAAAGAAAAATAGGAAAGAACAGGAAAAAGGTAGAAAGACGATTTATGCTAAAGTAATGAAAACCTGCCAGACGTGCAGATGTTGACTGCTACGCGTCCTTCATCTGAATTATTAAAAAATAAATAATACAACAGCTTGGTTTAGGAGGACCTATAAATCAAGCTGGTGCAACTTGTGTACAGTGGATTTCATATGTTATTTGGGAACAGGGGCCTTCCTTTTCTACCTTTTAGAGGAACTAACTGCAAAATAATAAAACATATTAGGGGAAAAATCATATATGACTCTGCATGACTTCCTTATCGTGCCTTGCTGTTCTGTTTGTCTTAACACTAGTTTTGTGGACAATTTCAGAAACACCTGTGGACCAGCTCGTACCTTGATCTCAATGTTTCCCACTTTGGCTGTGGAACGGATGATGGGCCTCCCAACAAGCGCAGGGAAGATGTGCTCTGGGAAGTTGGAGCCTGCATAGCCGCACTTGACAAACTGAAAACAGAGGGACAAGAGAGAAGACAGAGACAAGACAGAAAAAAAAAGAGGAAGTGGTGAGGAAATATATTTAGGTACTGATGAGATAAACTGTCATTCTTTATTTCAGTGTGAATGTTTGTATGAACCTCTGAGGTCAGGTACCTGCATCAGTCTAGCACACTGTTATCAAACCTCAAAAGTCTAATGCTTTTAAAAACAGACATCATTCTGGTACACTTCACCTCATCACATTAAAAACATAACTTAAATTATAGAGTAGTGATACCAAGACTTTAGCTATTAGTTAGCAAAGTTCAATTTCACCATTCGTAATAACATCTGTATTTCTATTGTAATATTCCTTGAAATGTTCGAAAACAGAGACAAGAAACACTTGTGATATGAATAACAAGCACGTAATTACATTTACTTAGAATACCTTATACAGAGTGGTTTAGCATTTACAGCTGTATGTCAGATTTTTTTGTATTACTATACAGATATATTTACTGTACAATTTAGTGCTGTTTTACAGGGACCCAAATTCAAACTGTCAGATTTTACAGTAGATAATGATGTGAAACAGCACTGAAAATGTGTTATAGTGACATATGCAGCTGTGGTTGTCTCACTTCCTCCTGGCTGCTCAGTTCAACCTTCAGACACACACTAGGGTTTTTTTTTCACTCACACAATGCTCCCTCACATCTCAAAAAAGCCTTACTGGTCATGAATATGCTGAGCTAACATCCTTTTTGACTGCTGACAAAGTTTAGAGAGGAAGCCCCTGGTGTATTTGAAAACGGGCAGTGTTAATCGAGTACCATGAGTAATTCCTAAAGATCAACACAGAGTAAATCAAGTGCATGTTCTTTACCTAATTATTATTTTATCTACAGAATGGCAGCTTGAATTTCCCCAAATTATACTGCAGAAATGCATCGTAAAAGAACACCAACAAACTCCTCACTCACGAGTGCATATGTAACCAAGTCGAGCTAGTTTCTCACATAGCAACAATATGTCGCAAGACCTTTTACACACCTGGGTGATGTATATAAACCCGTGACAAGCAACTAGTGGAGCTATGAGAGTTAAAAACGTCAATCTGGTTAAATGCAGATACAAAAAAACACGCGAGGTCGTCTTTACTAAACCAAAAACACCTTACTAAAGCAGACACTCCTATACAGGAACTAAGTGCTGGCTGCTGAACAGGAAAACATAAAGGTGGTTCCTCAATTAACTAACCTGTCACGGCCTAGCTAACGCTGCACCTAGCTGACGTTAGACATCACAGTGCGTCCGACTACCGCCATTAACAATAAAATACAATCGCCAACCCAAAATAGTGAGATAAAAGTGTGTGTAATACTTGCTAGACGAGACATTGAAATGACTGACGTGTCTGCCAGACAGAGCAACCAGACAGCCAGCTGTTAATGCTAGCTAGAAAAAAAAAATAGCAGGCTAATCAGCTAAATACCTTAGCTTGATGGCTATTGGTTTGCAAAAAAAGACGGTAATCTTCTGACTGTATTTGCAGTTTTATAATGATGAAAGAGGCATAGCCAAAATTGAGCATTCAACTTTTATCCCTTAGCATACGATGTATCTAAATGCCGTTTCCGTATCGGCTCTGGATGAATGAAAATTAAGTGGCTAACAGGCTAACTAGCTACCCACCCAGTTAACGCTAGCACAGCAGTCCCACTTCCTGTTTCAGCAAATCGTTCGGCATAACGGCACCGGTAAAAGCAGGCCGCGAATACATTAAGCGTATGATAAAAGCGGGAAACGTACCCCGGTTCCATTGTCACAGACCACCACTTTCCTTCCCTGGCTGTCCATTGTGTAAAAGCCCAGTTGCCGCTGAACCTCCCTCAACTTTCTTCGGCAAGCCGGAAGGAAGACACACCAACCCGGCAGAGAGGAAGGGAAGGGTGCTCATCCGGTGTTTGACAGACAGCGGTTCAAATGACAGCACCAGGCACTCCCTCCTGTATGTGCACCCCAGATTTACATGTACACTCCACACCTGGTCTGCGATTTGCTCTCGATAATTACACTTTTGGGCGTAGGGAACTACATGTAGTTGAATTATTTTGCAGGAGCGTGCTGGCAGTTCAACTACTGAATGATAAAAGTACAGTAGTTAAATTACATGTTTAACCTTTTGTTGTTACTGAAGCTACAAACAGTTCTGGGCCATTACAGGAAGGGAATGGGTTTTTTTTTGTTGTTGTTATATTTAATTTTAGGCTTACCCCGACCACAGGCCTGTTTTTAGACCAGTGCCAAGTCTGTCAAATGGTCTAAAGGGGTGGATATTCAATACTTTTTTCTTTACTGTTTTAGGTGCAGTCAGATGATAATACAAAACTGACAAGTATTTACAACAAAAATATAACCTTCCTTTCAATTTTGTCCTTGTGAAAAGCCCAGGGATTATTTTGTTTAGGACAGGTTTAGGTCTCTGAGGTTTTCCAGAAGCTGGATCATTGAGTCACTGATGAATGTAATGACTCGAATCAATCAATTAGTCCTAAGTATTGACTGTTGCTATATATTATATACAGAGAAGTTGCTGCATGTTGTGGCGTGTGACTTTTTTGTATCTTGTGTTATATTATCACATCACATGTACATTGTCAATTGATCATTTTAACTTAACTTTAGTTAACCAGACTAGAATTCTCCCTAAAGTAGCTTTGCTTTACTTCTTCCAGTGTTAAGTCATCGGCAGCTTCAAAGTAGCTTCCCCAACAGGGGTATAATAGTATCTAATGTTTTAAGCCTTTTAATATTCTCATTGAGAAGGAAAAAGCATGTTTCTACATTAAATGACCTGAACTTGTAAGCCTACAATAAACAAAAATAAAGATGTGAAATGAAAGGGTAATGGTTTAGACAGGAATGTATATTAATATTGTTAAAATACACACAAAACAGAAATGAATATCACCACAGAAATACCGCAGCAATTACGGTTACGTTTATTTTTCCACTGTTTTTCCAGCTGCAAATCATCCAACTTCTACGATAAGTTTTAGGAAAAATCATTGATTACTGTGTATGAAACCAAACGATGATGATGATTATCTAATGGTTAAAACTGAAATCAAAACCCAGACAACCAGCTTCACAGGTTAACAGTCTACGAGCACAACGAGAAAGAAGAAGAAGGTGCAACTTTAGAAAAATGTCCACTAAACGAAAATATTAAATACTCTCACATGGTGTAGTAATAGAAAGTAGAGTCGTCATAATATCTTCATAATCCTAATGGCAGACACAAAGCTATTATGTTCAATCTCCCATATCACTTAAGGACATTTTAACATTAACACGAGAGAACATAAAAAACATAGCAATAAAAATGAATAAATAAAATGATTTAGATTGCGTTAAGGTCATTTTTAACCACATCAAATCGACTTGTACTTGATTCATAACATACAAACAAGCCAGGCTCCATGTGGTTTGCAGATTTCCAGGCTTTACAAATACGTAAGTATGTCTCTTTACATACAAAAATAAAACACATAGCTTTTTTTTTTTTACAGAAAAAAAAGAGACTCTGAGACATTCTTCTATCATTTAGCAGCTGATGCTCTTAACATTACAAGTCTCTGTTTTTCCTGTGACTCAACAACAGTCAAGATGTGTCATTTTTATAATTAGAACAGAAAAGAATTTACAACACTATTTGGACACAAAAAGTACTTCATCACTTTAATGTCCTCTGGTAATAAGGAAGTAATGAGTACTTGTGAAGCTAAGAAATGTGTGTGGTAACTAGTGCCTCCAGCAGGACAATTGCCATAATGTTTTTTTTTTTTTAAAGGAGATGGACATGTGCCAACGATGAGATAATATGTAACCTGACAAGTGGAAAGAAAGATGGAAAAAATCATTTAATATAATAATTGAAATTAAAGCATGAGGTAGGAAAGGCTGGAAAGTACAGAAAGGAGGAAGTTTAAAAGGATACCAGTGTATGATGTACTTCTTTGAATGTCTAGGCAGTAAAGTACTTTGACTCAGGCAGGAAGACCAGCTTATAGTTTGTGTCAGATATTAATGAAGCTGGAATTCAAAGTCTGGCTCTTACGGCTTTTGTGACCTTGCGTCCCTTTAAATGTTTAAACATGTAGATCCTGTGGTAACAAGAATAAGTGCTAGATAGATAGTATGGAGGTAGTCAGCATTCTCTGTGGATATGTGCAAAGAAAATACAACATTCTTATGTTGAGGAAGTGAACTGCGAAGGTACGAGGATGCTTGGAAACATGAGGACCTTGGCCCGCATGAAAGCCAGATTAGGCAGCCCAGAGATCAGCCTGTCGGCCTCGGTGCTCAGCTCTTCATTCAGCTCTGATTTCCTTTAAAAACCACACAGATACAAAGCGTGATGACATGAGTACAAAATGAGAGGGAAATATTTAAAGCATCGATATGTTATCAACCTTGTGAACAATTGCAACTTTTGTACTTCTGAATCTGAATAAAATAAAGCCAAGACGTGAGCATAACATCAGAGCCGACCTGACTGAAGTGGTCGTCTTTTCTGCAGTGGACATCAGGCGATTCAAAGTGTCTTCTAGATGGTTGCTACTGGCACTGGTTTCCATTTTGCTAATGGTCAGCTCGTACAGCTCACGGTCCACTCCTTTATATTCGTGTGGATGAACAAACATGCACAGGCCAACATAGAACATACAAGACAAGCACCACAGGCTACACTTACCTTAAACTGCCCTACATTCTCTAATTTTGCTCTACATAGTCATTAATATTGATACAGACAACTTCAAAATCTGATACGGGTACGTGAATTTTGGCAGTATTTCTTTTGTTGTTGTCATTGTTCTCGTGACGGTTCACTTCACTAACTAGCCTAGTGAATGGCAACAGTACACACACAATCTTTATTTCTGCAGCGTAGAGTCACGTGCTGACCTGGTGGAGGAGTGTTGCTACGGCTACTGCTGCTGCTGGATCTGCTCTCCTCCTCAGGACCAAAATAATCCAGATTGAGTGCAGAGCAGCCTGTTCTAACAAGGGAGACAGTGGGTGAGGATTGTTATGGGATGACAAGGAACGGTGGGGATTCAGTTTATCATTATTAAAAGGGGCATCTCCGTACCCTTTTTAATAAGACAGTGTGGAAGTTCAGCAAAGAAAGCTCAAGACAGGATTGTTGATGTTTGCTCATTAAAACTTCTGCATCTTTAATTCTCTCTTCGTCCAGTGTAACAGCTTTTGCTAAGATTATGCTGAGAAACGGCATCACTTTTAAACGACCAGCAAACCCACACTCACACTGCACAATCATTTTACAGCTGATGTCCTGTAAAACGTATTTTAACAAAAATCCCAGAGGGCCGTTTGGTTGATATGAAGCTTCGAATTAAGTCACAGAGAAGAGACAGAACATTCCGAAAGAGTGAAAACATGAGGAGAGAGATGCAAAACTAAGCCAAAGAAATCAGAAGATTTATTTCAGTATTTACAAGGATTTCCCACAGGTCTTTATTGCAGTGCATTAAATCTGGCTTTGAGCAGAAAAAAAACCCAGAAATGTTTGTCAACAAACCCTTAGGTCCAAGTTATATTTGAAAAACATTTTTGAAAACAACTGCTGGCGTAAAGGCACAACTCATTATAAAATACTGATTAATTAAATACTAGATTTTTTTTCTTTTTTGAGGTCTTTTGAAGACTCCTTTATCCCCTTGCTCATACAATATAAGCTTCAGTTCAGAGTGAAGTAAAAACAAAAAAAGACATAAAAGCAGCATTAATCACTGGAACAGTACAGCCTCTCTTCACCTGGTGTTGTCAGCATGTTTTCCCCAGTTCCAACAGTGAAAAGCTGTCTAAATACTGCAATGATTTTTGACTTGTAGGACAAGGGGAGAACATGAAGACTACACAACGGAAAAAATAACTTCAATTAAGTAATAAACAAACCGACAGTTTCATATCTTGGTGTAAATTCCTCTTCTGTGAATGTAGTGGAAAAACACAGTCCTACAGAGAGTATACTGCCCTCTGCTGCACATACTGTATTATTACACTGTTGACATAATTTAACATTTAACATTTGTCTTTAGTTGGTTGTTTAGATGATCGGAGCAAAAGTACAAAACATAAAACTGAAAGAGAACTATGTTGTCAACCACTAAAATTAAACAGATCTCACATAAACAGTCAAAAGACAATATTCTCTGCAACATAAAAATGGCCTCATTCTATCATATTTTCTTTTTTTTAGCTCAAGTCCTAAATTAACAACAGTGTATTTGCATGCAAAAACCTAAAGCTAGTGATCAAAAATGTCAGCATGCTAAAAGAAAAAAAAAAATTAAAAAATCAATAAGCCAGCATCAGCAAAGGTGTGTCATTAAGTGTCACGCCTACTGCTACGTACAGTAATTAGTTTCTTTATTTAGTCAGTCACCTTCAGCAGCAATATTTAGATAGAATATTTTATCTAGCAGTGTGTCTTCTGCAGCGTACTATTTTTTTTGTCATGAGGACACCAATCGCATGCTAATTTGTGTTATCTTTATCTTTCTTTTGTTGATTCCTATATTTGTGTTATTATTATGAGTAAAAAAAAAAGTTATAACACTTTTTTTTTTTTTTTTTTTTTTTTTTTAAATCTGGGATAGATAGTCAACAGAACAGTTTTATACAAATACAGTAGTAAACAATACTGTACTAAATCTTATTTGGAATAAATTAATTCAGCAAAGTTTGAAGGATTTACTTTTTATATTGTTTGTTAGCAAAACCGAGGGCACAATGAATCCCATGAAACGCGAATAAATAAAATGAATAATCTTCATCTTCAAAAGAAGGTGACACCTCAAGGGCACAAGGAGACACAACAACAGAGCTATTGCACTATGTGCAGCATGCCGGTCTATGACTTGACAAACATCAGTTTCATCAACTGCATCAACATTTACCCAAGCTCACCAAAGTTAAGTGACTGGTTAAAAGACGTAATACAAAGCACCGTCATCTTGTTATTTCAGCATCATTTTACTGAGGACAGATGAGGTAGTCAGTTTGGTTTGAGGTCCTTCTCACTTAAGAGGATTTCAGTACAGTAGAGAAGGTTGAAAATACGGCTTTCAATTAAAGTAAAAGGATATATTTAAATTGCTGAAACAAGTTGCAGTTTGAGTAATCAGGTTGTGCACTGGGCAAAATAAATACTATGGAATCATGAAGACGCACATGCGGTAAGTCTTGAGATCAGCAGCTTTCATTTCTTAGCAATTCAGGATGTACAAACTATACTGTTGATGTTTTCTACATCACAACAGAAATTCATAAATACTGAGATAAATTCTGCAGTTAAAGATGAGACAGCAGAGGGAGAAAGGAGGATATCAGTACAGTGTTTCCCCTGTGGCTGTTTTGGACAAACTGTAACTGATAAAAAGGTCTCTATAGTACATGACTGCACATCTGGCATACATATGCATTAAGGTTTGTGTCTGTCTAATACTTTACACCCTCTCTAGTTGTGTTTTTTTGTTTCGTTGTTGTTAGTGCAATATACTCTTGCTGAGTAAGATGAGGGGAAACACAGCCAAAAATGAAAAAAGGCAGAATATGCCCTGGAGAAAGCAGAGGTCAGAGGAGCCCAGAGTTTAACCTAAAGGTAGCCATGTAGGGGATGGCTGGTAGTCTACTTCCGACCCCAGAAGTGAGGGGCCCGGCGAGGGGACGTACCGTCCTGAGAGCTGCTAAGGCCACGGCTGCTCCAGTTCAGCTGGCTGGAAGGGAGCCCCTACACAGAGAGAGATGACAATGGTTAAGAGCAAAGATGTATGTATGTTGTCAGAACAGATAAAAAATAAGACATGTTCTTTATTCCTTTATATTTAATACATATTAGAAATATTATTTGGTTACTCGTAGAAAAGAGATTTTAATCTCAATAAGACTTTCACCTGGTTAAAGGATATACATTTTTGTTAGGTGTATGTGTGTCATTTTAGGCGTATCGTAGATTTCATTGTTTTATTTGGTCTAACAATGGGCATCAAGATAATAAAATTTATGTCTTATGTCCCTGGATAATTTACCTGCACTGAGTCTGTTGGGGCATTTGGTCTGTCCTGGGGTCCTGCAGGTGCCTGTGGTGTGACCACGGTGTGTTCTGGAGAACAGACGGCCAGCACAGCGTCTTTGGTGGGCTCAAGCATTCCCTGACAAAAAATATAATACAATAAAATCAGCAACACCTGGAATACACTGCCTTCCTCGCTAGTGAGTGGTGGTAAGAGAATAGGAGTAACTATACCAGTTGTGACTAACGTGTCAATGTCGAGACTGGCTTTTTACTGTACTGACATAATACATATAAGAAAATAATACAATAACTTTGGCTTATAAAACATCTGTTGGTTTTATTTTTAAGTCTTTAACATATTGCTATCACTAAAACTGCTCCTCATTTAAATACATAGGTATTTAAATGTTTTAATACCTATTAAAAACATTTAAATTTATTTCATATTTCTCAAAATTGACTTACCAGGTTGGATGCAAAAGCAGGCACGATGACTGGCTGCTTCTTTATACCAATGAACACCTTTTAAGAAGAATTTAAAATTTGAAAATGAAATTCTGTGTGTACTATGATCTAAAATGATGGAGCATAGAAAAGGGTATAACTCAGGAGACTGACTAAGCATACACTTTTTACCTTGGCTTCCAATTATTGCAATATGTCTCTAAGCCCAATGTTACATTCAAATCATAAGACTGTGACACTATAAACTGCAGCAGGTGGATTTTAAATATTTTTTACGTAGTTGAAAACTGAGAGTTTGGATTGCATCCACTGTTATAAAGCAGTTTATATGTAAAGTAAAACTCACAATGTTCCTTGTGTCCACACCAAGGCACCTAAGCAAAGTCCTGTTTGTATGGGAACCACTCCACTGAAACTGGAGGCCAGCTGCGCTGTGGATGTCCTGGTGCGGCCACCATGTGCCCAGAGGAACCCTGGGAAATAGTGGCAAATTAATTTAAAAAAGTGTATTCAGAGATAGTTTTTATAACCAATCGAATCCTTGTTTATAATAGCAAATGCCAAAGGTGGTGCCTTTTTTTTTTGTTTTTGTACGTGATGAATATACATACAGAACACACATACAAAACACCAACATAAAAAACTCCCTGACATGAGTTAAAAACGGGTGTTTTCAACACTGCAAAGTGGACTAGTCGGGTTCAGGAAGTTTCCCTTACCTTGGAGCCGCTGAACTGAGTCCTGTTACTTCCTCTTCCCCTTGGTCAGGGAGCTGTTGAGCATGAAGCAGAAAATCAAGTCTGAGCACCTCATCCTCGCATTCCTCTGCTGAGGTCACGACCTCTGGGAAACTGACCTCAAGGAGCTGCTGGACTCGACAACACAGTGAAACCTGGTAAGAAGAGCAAGAAACAGGTTTCAATTGTTTTACAAGAAGTTTTGAAATACAGCTCTGGAAAAAAACAAGTGGCCACTCCAAATTTCCAAACAGGAACCTCATTGAAAACTTCTGGAATGCGATCAAGAGGAAGATGGATGGTCAGAAGCCATCAAACAAAGCCAAGCTACTTGCATTTTTGTGCCAAGAGTGGCATAAAACAGCTAACAGCAACGTCAAAGACTGATGGAGAGAATGCCAAGACACAAAAAAGCTGTGACTGAAAATCAGGGTTTTTCCACCACATATTGATTTATGGACTCTTCCCAAGTTAAAACATTAGTAGTGTGTTGTTGAGTGTCTAAAAATTAATAGGAATTTGTTTTCCTTGCATTATTTGAGGTCTAAAAACATCAAAATTTTTTGTTATTTTGATCAGTTGTGATTTTCTGTAAAACAAATGCTTTTGTTTTATTAACAAAAGGAAAACAGAAATGTAATTCATTTATATGTTCTAAAATCCTGTGACAATAAATGTCTCTTCTTCTTCTTCATAAGGTGTATGTGCATAATTAAACTATTATTACTACCTGACAGCTGTTTCTCTTAGAACCAGTGTACTGTCCTGCCCAGTCCTGCTCGTCCTCATGGCTGCTTCTTTGCTCTTCATCCTGTTCCTCCACCTGAGCTGTCCGGTCCTGAAATGCCGCCCACGCCCCCTCTACATCCTCCTGTGTGGGTGCTGAGCAGAAGTCAGCAAAGCTGTCACTGGGCGGGAGGCTTCCTAGACTGTGTATTTCTGCATCAGCTGTTTGGACATGGTCTTGATGCATGTGATGCTCAAAACTACCACATCTGAACTCTGGAAGTCCTTCTTCTGTATTTGATTTAGACTGGATGGAGGTAGCAGAGGATTCCTGAGTTGCAGATTGGTCATGATGATAAAAACCCCTCTCAGCCTCAGGATGGGATGATGTAAGATTGTAAGTGCCATTCTTGCAAAAAGATTTAGAAAGCCTGTAGTTTCTCAGTTCTTCTTCCTCGTCTTCTTCACTATCAGTCTGATTCTCCTGTGAAGCAAGGGAAGAAACATTTGGTTCAAAGTCCTCAGAGGGTTCATCCACTGATAAGTCTTCACTGAACGATGCCATGTCTTCAGTAGCAGACTCATACATGCTGGCTGTTTGAAAAAGAGTGGAAGCACTCTTGTCTTTCTCATCTCTGTCTTCCTCAGACTCTCCCTCCTCCACCGCTTCTGAGGTTTGTAAGCTGAAGCTATGCTTCCCCTCTTTCTCACTTTCACCTGGCTTGCCTAGTTCTCCTTCTCCAAGATGAGACTCTTCAGATGGAAAATCCTGAGTCTGTTGACAGTCCTGAGATGATTTTACGGCTGTTCTTTTCTCACAGTGCTTGACCTTAGTGCAAATATTTTCTTTTGAAGTATATGCACAATAAGATTTGGGCTCAGAGTCCATAATCACCTCCTGTCCAGGGTTGCTAAGTTGTTCACTTAATCTGTTGGAAAGGTTTGTCACTCCCTCCCTGCCATCCCACTGCTCTGCACTACCCACAGGTGAGAAGCCACAGCACCAGGGGTGTGCTGCTTGTTCTGCAAATACAGTAAAATCAGCAAATCCTGTTTCCTCTGTGTGTGAGCAGGTACCCAATATGGAGGCTTTGGGGATCCCAGAGGTGCAGTCTCTTTCAGAGTATCCATTTGTGAGGTGCAAAGAAGATTCAGCAACAGCATGCTGCCCTTTCACATGCGCCTGTTCACTGCCAGACCCCGAGTTCACAGTAGATGTGGGCTGGGATTGTTCAACTTCGTGATTAAAGCTGCAGTTAGGTTGATGGGTAGCTGGCTTTATGGTTAGAGAAGGCTGTCTGAGGTTTGATGCTGGTTCAGAAGAGCCAAAAGAAGAGCAGGGCACAGCAACTGGGAATCCCCCAAAGTCCCCAAATTCATCCTCCTCTGATCCTGCACTCTCATCATCATCCAGAGGAGGAGGGGATGAGGAATGTAAGGGTATGATGTCTGATTCCATTGGCTGTCCTTATAGGACCTGAAGGAAGAACAAAGTAAACAGTGTCACCAATGAACAAGAAGACACTATATCAGTCCACTCACTTATTTGTTTAACCATTTGATTCTAACCTGCACTGTTTAATTTTAATGCTGCCAAATTACAAGCAGGAGTTACGGTCTTTTCGTTAAACAAAGTGTGTAGCCTAAGACATGAAGCATCGGCTCTACTATTTGAAGACAGATGGCAAAAAGACCATAATTGGAAACTTGAAAACACATTGGGTTTTTATTTGAACACAAACCCTTAAACATTTTGTTTTATTTACTTTCTCTACATCTTGGATGTCATATTTCAAGACTTATTCAACTGGAATTATGTCTTGCTAGTTATTCTTTTTGAATTAAGGCACTAATGTTGGTTTGTTTTGCCATCACTGCATTACAATGAGCACACTGTAGCAATCACATCTTCAAGTGTATCCTTTCTTGTGTTTAATCGACAACTGCATATTATCTAGCTGACTTATAACCATCACTAATAACCTCTTTCTGTTGAACCTGCAACGGAAAAAGTGGCCAGTAAAGGACTCAATAAGTAAACCGATACAGGAAACATTATCCGCAGCTTTGTGCTACTTGAATGAAGGCTCAAACCAAGTCCTACTTCGTGATCATAGATTAGTGCCTGTTGTAAACCCTCAACTTCAAACACGCGTTATTTTTTTCATTAAAACAAACAGAAATGGCGCATTACCCCTAAAAATAACAACGTGAAACGTGTATTTTACAAGATAGAAATGCGTGATTCTTCTGTTTCAAAGCAGTAATAATAGCAGCAAAAACAAACGCTGCCACTGTGTAGGCAGGTCCTGCCATTTTCTCAAGTCTGTTAATCTTGGACAGACAGGTGTCATGCCATGACATGGATAGCAACATAAGCTGTTCACTAAGTATAGTTAAATGGTCGATAGAGGTGACAGTTAATGTCGCTGCTTAGCTAATGTTAATTTTACATAAGACGTTTTAAGTGCAATGCCTTTAGGGTGTCTAAATCGCATACCATTATCTTGACATAGCTAACAGAGAAAACGTCAGCATTTGATGATAGCTAACATTACCACGACCTAGCTTGTGTAGCCACTAACTAGCTATATAAAGAACTAGTTAAACCTCGACATGCTAATTATAGAGGACAAACGGCTAAGTAGAAAGGCGTTGTCGCGGTTTATTATTTACCAACACTCATCCGCTTCGCTTTCCCGTCACTTAACGTCAGTCGTCTTGCTCTCCATCGTCTTTCATCCTTCAATGTGAGGAGCTAATATAAAGCGGGATGTGTAACAGTTAGGAGCTCTCACTACGCCCCAAATCCAGGAACCGCAAATACCCGCCACGAAGTGCTGTTTGAGGAATACAGGTCTAGTTGACAAGGGAAATGATTCTGTCAAATAGACGATCTTCGATGTTGTCCATCATGTCCTGTGCTCATCGCGGATAATATCACCACCTACTGGGACCTTTTGTCCATAAAAGACGACTGAGACGAGCAACCTCCCAAGGCAGTCGACAAATACGCGTTCTATTTGACCGTAACGTCTTATTCTGAGAGGAAACTGTGTTAGAAGCTAGCTAAAAACATTTATTGAGTGTTGTAGGCTACTTTACTCAATTACTTTTTAATTATACACCAGTACATTTACAGGGGATTCCCTGCCATTATATTTTAAAGGTCTCATATCTTGACACTTAAAGTTCTATCTATAACATGCATGTGTATATTAAAGACTTCTGTGAAATAAATTATAATATATATCAGATTTTTTTTTCACTTTTATGAGGGTTTCTCTCTGTCTTGGTCACAAATGGCTCATATTACACTGGGAGGCGAATGTCACCGCCCACTTTTCATGAGCAAACGTTCTGATTGGCTAACATCAGATCCTTTGCAACCGTTAGCAACAACATAATTCTCAACAGTTATCAGTTATTAATGTGCTGTACACTTCCAAAAAGACTATAGGTAACTCAAAATAAATCTCCAAAAGTAAAATCCATCCACTGGTCTGCAACCTTTCTCTCCTTTGCAGTAGTTTTGATTCCCTGAAGCAGGAATAATACACTTTTCATATCTGGTTTTCCCGACACGGTCACTGCTCTGTTGCTAGTGATTAATGATTGTATTATAGCGGGGCTATAATCATTAGTTTATTGAACAATGTGCTGAATAACCAGAAGCAAAAACAGGAAAAAACATGACAATGTAAACAGCAGTAACATTTTAGCTGATACATTATAGTTATATAGCCCCATATAGGACACTTTTGACTTTCTTTGTCTTTAAAGTCCACAAGAGAAAAAAAAAAAAAATGGTGCCATGTATAATGTCTACAAATACTGATGACTCCTTCTTATTACCTATTTAATGCCTCGGTATGAGTTGACTGGTTTCCTTCTCATATATTCCCTTAGACCATCCATTCCTAAAGTTGGGGTTGTGATCCACAAGTGGCTTGTTTGTGTCTCCAAATACACTGCATTTCAAGAAATTTAAAACAAAACCTTTCAATAAGAAGCAGGACAGGAAAGAAATGTGATTTAGACGTAAGACCTTTTGTGAACTGGGGCACAATGGGTTGACATTAGTAAAAAAAATGGGTCCCTTTAAGAAAAAAATGGGAAACACTGCTTTCAACAATTTAAGGTTTCTTGGATTAACAAAAAGTTGCTTCATTGCTGATTTCTAATGGCTCCTGCAGATATCAGGCTTCGTGGATCATCAGAAGCAGCATCAGTATGAATCTGTGTACCACGACAAACCTTAAAATGTTTGCGACTGGAGACCATCTTGCCACATGTTTTACAAAAATATGGCTTCTCTCCTGTGTGCATCCTCAAGTGAACTTTAAGAGAAGAAGACTGAGTAAATGATTTTCCACAGAAAAGACACGTGTACGGTTTTTCCCCTGTGTGAACTCTTTCATGCAAAGTCAGATGGTCTACACGGGCAAACACCTTGTCACATTCAATGCATCTGAAGGCCTTCTCTCCCTTATGAATGCTATCCATGTGCTTCAGCAGTTCAGAGGGTTTGTTAAAAAGCTTACAGCAAAACCGACAAGTCTTGTTTTGGATTTTCTGGGCCAAGTTCTTGTTTGTGAAGAGAATTTCGTTATGACTCTGACCACAAAAGGATGAACCCCAGTGGTCACTCTCATTCTCTTTTAGTGTTACTTTACTGTTCATTGGGAAAAGCTGGATGTCAGTCTGACTGCTTCGATCTGATTCACTGAGTGGGGCCTGATAACCCTTGTAAGAATCAGGCTCAACATCTCGGCTGATGCGGAGCTCCTCCTGCTCCTCTTTGACATGCCTCGGGTTATCAGTGTTGCTTTTCTGCAAAGCAGAAAGCTGAGTTGATCTCTTCTTTGTAAAGGGAATTTTGCTGTACCTTGGACCACAAAAGCTTGAACCTGATTGGCCACTCTCATTCCGCTTATCTTCATCCTTTAGTGTCACGGTTACTGCAGCTATGGTCTGACTGTTTAGTTCTGATTCACTGAGTGGGGCCTGATAATCTTCAAAAGAATCAGGCTCCTGCTCACTGTTAGGGGTGTCACTTTTCTCCAAAGTACGAATCTGATCAGGCTGATGCAAAGCACACTGAGGGATATCTAAGAACAAAGAAGATACAGATTATTAACTGCTGCTGATGCCTATCAAAGTAAATACTAAAATGGAAATAAATGTTATGAATGTAAAGAAAAATATAAGTAAAGTTAAAACTGGAGATGGCCCATTAAATAACATCTCTATTGAATTATAAAAAAGCATACATTTAAACACATCAGCATACATTACTAATAGCTGTAGCAAAAGATTATCTAACTAAAAGAATATACTTTACTTGTAGAATATTTGGCTGTAGTATTTGCTAATGTCCAGTAAACCTAGAACCAATCTGTCACACATACTATAATCTGCTGATGCCAACACAAATAAATACCAAATTAAAATGTACATGTTATGGATGTAAGTAGAATACAAACAGAAGTTACATTTCAGCTGAGTTATAGGATGGATTTCGGCACATTAGCGTAAATTATTAGCTGTAGCCTTTGCTAATGTCAATGAGTTAAAAAAGCAACCAATCCGTCTCCTAGCAACAGTAACATAGCAATGTTGAAATTCCTGACAACACACCTGTTCTGAACAATTTTACTTCAGGTTTTAAGACGCTCAGTTGCTCCATCTGCCTTTTTAATGCGATGACTTCGTTTCTGGAGCGGAAAACTTCATCCTGATATTCTGCTATAGTTTGTTCAACTAGTCCAAAGATTTCCTCGGCAGCCGCAGCCAGTCGCTGGTTAACCAGCTGTCTCAGCAGCTGCGCGTCCGACATCTTCAAGTTCCCGGTGTGCGATAAAGGTGAAGGGTGGCACAACGAATTTCAAATAAACACACTAAACATAGAGAGAGATATCGTCATGTACACGGGCTAAAGCTAACAGTGTAGACGCGCCAGCCAGGCTTCTTCTTCCTCTTCTTCTTCTTTGGAGTTATGGAGGTCATATGTTCCACTACCGCCACCTACTGGATTGTAGCAACTTCATCGTGAGCGGTTTTAACTAACAGACCCATGCATTATGAGAAAAATAATCCAGATATTTTAAATAGTTATTCTTATTCTTATATAAACTGAAAACCATTTAGCTTTTTAGCAGTATTATGTTTAATATAAAGTTATTTAACTGTCCACCATGCAACAAAGGAGTAAAAATGGTAATAAAGCCACAACTTACAATAAGGAATATCATAATTTTAGGGTTATATTATGTTTTGTTTTGTTTTGTATATAAGTACAATTATTTAAAAGACAGGAAATCACATATTTTAGAAACAACAGAGGAAAAACTCAATGTGATATTAACAATTGTGGTTACATGTATGTGAAAACCTGAAAAAATTAACTAAATATGAGAAAACGTCACTTCCACTTCCCTTTAGGATATTCTCCACTACTCTGTACTGTGATCTGAGTTTAATTTTTAAACTTTTCCACCCATTTGATGTGTGTGAAAACAGAAAGGTAAAAACTGCATTTTCTGGTGCCATTTTTAATGCCATTCAACAAAATGCAAAGTAAGTGACAAGAGCATGTTCTACTGTGGATACTGTTATTTGTTTATAGGTGTTCACTCCAACTTCATGCTGTGGACAATAAAAGGTAAAGAAAAAATTAGGTCTGTGTCCTTTTTGCCACACGAAGCATCACACTGCTATTGTGTGTACATATACCTGTACAGCTCACATCTCTCTACAAGTGTTATACAAGTCACATACATCTGGTTCCGTCTATTTTAGGTACGAGTATTGTGTGAATGCCACATTCATTCACACTGTTACATAGAATAATAACAGAAGACAATGTTGAGGTAACCTGAAATATTTAAAATACATTACTCACTTTGCGTAACCAAACAGAATAAATAACTTGGTAAAAATTCAGAAGTTAAAAAAAAAGACACAACCCTAATTTCATTCATTAAAATATTTCAACAAATGGTTGTGGACAAGTTTTCTAATCCTCTGGGGAAATACAGTAGAACAGATATCAGCACATACTTGGAAAATAAGCATGGATCATCTGAAAACAGTGAAATAATTCATATTGGAATTTGCTGGTCTATAAATACAGCCTGCATCGCTCCAAGCAGATCACTGCCTCTTTGAACAAGCGTCCTAGTATGTCGCCAGATCTGAACCCAACTGAGCCCTTGAGGGGCACAAGGTGGAGGAACGTCAGGTGTCAGACGTCAGGCGAGCTCATGACAGAAGAACGTCCCAGCAGAGACCTGTGCAACTCTGTGAACTCAGTGCCCAATAGGATCAAAGCTATTCAGAAAAACAGTGATTCTCACACAAAATAATACCATTAGTGCGGATTATAAGTACTGTGCTATAAGGGTGTGCTAACTTTTGTTACTGCTGTTTTCAGAAAATTCAACTTTACCTTTGTTTGTGCAAATATATCACCGAATGTCTAATGCAGGTGCTTGGAAAGTTACATAGACACTTTCTGGCTATTCAAGTTTAAAAAATGATCATTGAACATAGCAAGATAGTCAATGAGAGTATCCAATTGTTTCGGTGGACTGCGACCATTATCATTTGTAGTCTTTTTATCTCCACAGATCGAGTCCTCAAATAACTAGAAACAGAGTGAGGGGACTTGTTTAAAACCACTGACGTTCGTATCAGGATCAGCATTAGTAAATGGCAAGAAATACTTGTCATCCTGAGGGAAGCTGGTACCTGTATACTGGGGAACGGAGGAAGTGTCCAAGTCCACAACTCAGAGCACCAAAGGGATTCAAACTTGAACGGATAAGCATGGATAGTAACGTGCTGTTTCTCTGATGAAGCAAATCAGGGAAGATGATCAACCAACAGGTCATGTTTGAGGAGCATGTTTTTTTTGTTTATGTGACTCTGAGTTGGGGTAGAAGATCCTTGCTTTTAAGATCTATCTTAATACAGAGCTTGGTGCCAGTTTCTTTTTTAGTATTTCCTCTTTATCTTTGTAGCTGAGGAGTTTACCACCTCACTCATTTCTAGGATGTCCTTCAGGGTTAAACGTCCAGCTCTCTCCAACTCGATGGCTGAGGGATCCATCTTCTGCGCCTGCGATCAAGTCAAAATTAAGATTATACAGCAAAGTTTGGGAGATTACATCAGACTGCTTTAGGTTTGCTGCAGTTTTTCACTAACGTGCCGTTTCCAGGACTCATGTACCTCCATGTTCAACCTCACAAATGAATCTGTGTTACGGGTTCTGCCACAAATCGGCGAAATGGATTCTTTTCTAGTTTTTTTGAGCACGATTTAAGGTGATGACTAGTGGCAAAACTTTTACCACAATTCTTACAAAAATAAGGTCTCTCTCCAGTATGCAGCCTCATGTGGGCAATGCGGTTTGAGTTTTGAGTGAATGTTTTGCCGCAGAAATCACAACTATATGGTTTTTCGCCTGTGTGAACTCTCACATGCACAGTCAGCTGGTACTCTTGATCAAACTCTTTGTCACACTGAGCGCATTTAAAGGCCTTCTCTCCCATATGGATTTCATCCATGTGCCTCATGAGTTCAGCGTTTGTTTGAAAAGGCTTGCAGCAAAAGCGGCAAGCTTTGTTTTGGTTCTTCTGAGCTGGTTTCTTCTTCCTTTTGTCTTTCTGAGCCGGTTTCTTCTTCATTTTGTCCCTCTTAGCTGGTTTCTTCTTTATAAAGGGAATTTTGCTATGACTCGGACTCGCACAGAGGGATGAATCTGAGAGGTCGTTCTCATTCCACCTATCTTCATCTTTTATTGTTACACTTATGGCACTGATGGTCTGACTGGTTACGTCTAATTCACTGAGTGGGACCTGATAATCCTCATAAGAATCAGAGTCCTCCACATGTGGGCTCATACAGAGGTCCACCTGCTCCTCTTTGTCCTGCTCAGGGTTATGGGTGTCACTTTTCTCCAAAGTAGGGATCTGATCAGGCTCCTGGACATCTAAGAACAGAGAAGACACAGACTATATAAGCTCCTCGTGCCTACCCAAGTAAATTCTAAATTTACATGATAGGGTGAAAAAGTCATATTATTATTATTATTATTACGACAGCTAATCATATACACATAGTAAATGATTAGCTGTAGCCTTTGCTAATGTCAGTAGATGACAGGGGGGGAAAGGGAACCAATCCGTCTCCTAGCAACAGTAACATAGCAATGCTGAAATTCCTGACAACACGCACCTGTTCGGAACAATTTTACTTCAGGTTTTAAGACGCTCAGTTGCTCCATCTGCCTTTTTAACGCGACGACTTCGCTTCTGGAGCGGAAAACTTCATCCTGATATTCTGCTATAGTTTTTTCAACTAGTCCAAAGATTTCCTCGGCAGCCGCAGCCAGTCGCTGGTTAACCAGCTGTCTCAGCAGCTGCGCGTCCGACATCTTCAAGCCCCCGCTGTGCGTCAAGACTGCTAAATGTGAACGCTGGTACAGAGCTAATCACGGAGACAAAACTTCAAGGTACGGCCACACAAATGATGCAGTTTTAAGCTAACAAGCCGATTTTTTTGATTGTTATTTTTTAAAGATTGCACCGCCCCCTGCTGGCGTGGAGGGCTCTTCTCGCATTTTACCAGAAGATGAATGTAGTACTAATTTTGCTCAGTGCTACATAAAAATGAACAGCTTACCAATATTTGACAACATAAGTTACCCTGGTGGTGGTACATACCTTCATAGCATCCTAAAACAGACATGATACAAAAATCTAAGTGCGTAGCTGTTGTGTATATATCACACTGCTTCTGCAAAGTTTTTGAGAAACGAACGACAGGGCATGTTGGCGGTCTGCTAAGATTTACTACAGCAGCTGTAGGCTACATACCACATGACATGAGATAGGTAGAGTAGGAACATACAGCATTTGTTTGGGGTTCTTTCTTTACAATAAGTTGTTGTTCATTTTATATAAGAAGTATGTAGCTTTAACTGTTTTTTTCAAAGTACAAAGTAGTAGACAAAATAGTACGTGAGAATATGGTATGGTTACTTTTCATCCATTTACGTCTTATACTGTCTTAAGATTATACACTTATTATTTTAAGATAATAAGTGTTTATAATTCTGTTTGACCCAGCCTGATTGGGAAAAACGCTAGGGAAAAAAGAACTACAGATAAGCATGTTGTCTTAGATAAGATATGAATTCTGGGTGGGAAAGAGGTAGTTAAATTGAGGAAAATTGTGAGTGGGTTATAACGCCCTTGTGTTATTTGTGTGATCACAAACGAAATTCAGCAAGAATGAATGAATGAATGAATGAATGAATGAATGAATGAAATCCCAGATTTACCTATTTCAAATAACTTTAAAATTCATTATTCATTCAGATTAAGAATTCTAGCAAGCCACTGAAGGCAAGAAAAGTGCTTATTGTGTCAAACATACTACAACAAATGAAACTGACGGATGCGGATTGCAGTCGAAAACATTTAATATAGAAAAAAGACCCCGAAGTTCTGAAGAAATTTAAATGTTGATTTTTGCTCCTGAGTGAAGAAGGCAGATGGCTAGTAAAGATTTTAAACTACTCTTTATTGTCACAACATGACAAACACTTGACAAACAATGGGACTTTTCACAAATCTGAGGTAGAACAAGTCAGTCGGCCCCTGTTCCTGTAAACAATACTTCGTGCTGGCTTTCTTCTTCTTCTTTGTGGGTTAAGCAGTCTAGATGCTACACTGGTGTACTGTCACCGTCTACTGACCTGCAACATGTACATGCATGTTGAAGATCAGGCTTTCAGGTGCTATCGAAGCATTGAAATTATTGTCAATTTATCTAACATTTCTTATTCTGATACTGAAAAAAATTGTACTACAATGATTATCATTATCATTTATCATCCAGCCCTATTTTGACAATAACCAGGGATTAAAACTTCTTGTTGGGCTACATTTCAACTCCCTGACTATAGAAATAAAAATGTTGTGAAAGATGCAGCCGCATTTGACATGGTTGCACTTTTAAAAAAATAGAAACATGCTGTAATTCTTTAATTTTGTTGCCATACTTGGTTTTGTATAATAAATAAAATACGACTAAAAAATACATCTCCCCTTTATTAAAATTAAATGAACTTCATACAGCAAAGTTTTGGTGTCACATGGGTTTCTCACATTGTCTCAGACAGCTTTAGGTTGGTTTTCTTGTTTTTCATCGAGGTGCCGTTTCCATGACTTGTGTACCTCCATATGCAACCTCAGGTCTAAATCTGTGTTGAAGGATCTGCCACAAGTCATGCAGCGAAAAGGGTTCTTTTCTCCTTTGTTTTGTCTCGCTGCACACCATTTAAGATGGTGACTATTGGCAAAACTTTTGTCACAATTAATACAAAAATAAGGTCTCTCTCCAGTATGTTGTCTCATGTGGACAATACGGTTTGAATTCTGACTGAATGTTTTGCCACAGAAATCACAACTATAGGGTTTTTCACCTGTGTGAACTCTCACATGCAGAACCAGTCCGTGCTTTTGCTCAAACACTTTGTCACACTGAGTGCATTTAAAGGCCCTCTCTCCCATATGAATTTCATCCATGTGCCTCAGCAGTTCAGTGTCTGTTCGGAAACGCTTACAACAAACCCGGCAAGTTTTGTTTTGGTAATTTTTAACCGTTTTCCTCTTTGTTTTGTCCTTTTGTGCTGATTTCTTCTTTGTGAGGGTAATTTTGCTGTGACTTGGACCACACAAGGATGAACCTGAGTGTCCACTCTCATTCTGCTCATCTTCATCCTTTAGTGTCAAGGTTATTGCACTGTTCATTGGGAAAAGCTGGTAGTCATTTTGACTGTATGGTTCTGTTTCACTGAGTGGAACCTGATAATCCTTGTAAGAATCAGCCTCCACATCCTGGCTGATGTAGAGTTCCTCCTGCTCTTCTTTGATCTGCTCAGGGTTGTGGGTGTCACTTTTCTCCAAAGTAGGAATCTGATCTCGTTGTTGCAAACCATACTCCTGGACATCTAAGAACAGAGAAGACACAGACTATATAAGCTCCTCGTGCCTACCCAAGTAAATTCTAAAATGTAGAGCTACATGATAGGGTGAAAAAGTCATATTACTATTATTATGGACAGTATTGAGATTTGCGACTTTATTTGCTTGGATATCAAGGAAAATGCATAGATTATTGATCATTTTGAAATGTGTATATTTCCCAACTCGAACACGGGAACTTAAACTAGCTTAAGAAATACAAAAACGTAAAAAAAAAAGTAGCTACTTTTATTTTGTTTGTTTGTTTGTTTGTTTTTACACAATACCACTCTCTGCTCAGTGCCACTGAATCCAAAACATCACAAAACACACACTGGACCTTTAAACTGCAGCCTTTCACGCAGCCTGACATTGCGATTACAACGTTGGCGTTATCATGAATGTAATGAAGAATCTAAAAAGAAGTACAATTCCAGCTGACCCATTAAATAACAGTTCTGTGGAGTGGTAGGCTGCTACTTGACTTTCAAAACATCGGCGTACATTATTAGCTGTAGTGTCCGCTAATGTCAAGTAGCTGAGAGGAAATAAAGCTAAAGGCAACCTGTCTCCTAGCAACAGCAACATAGCAATAGTATATTCATGACAAACACACACCTGTTCTCAACAATTTTACTTCGGGTTTTAAGACGGTCAGTTGTTCGATCTCCCTTTTCAGCTTGACAACTTCGCATCTGGAGCGAAAAACTTCGTCCTGATACTCTGCCATAGTTTTCTCAACTAGCCCAAAGATTTCCTCGGCAGCCGCTGCCAGTCGCTCGTTAACCATCTGTCTGAGCAGCTGCGTGTCCGACATCTTCGAGCCCCCGCTGTGCCTTAAGGCCAATAAAAGGTGAAGCGTGTCACAAATAATTGTATTAAACAAATATACTAAAGGCGGAGACAATGCCACAAGGCTAATGCACAATATAAGCTAATGTTTTAGGGTTTTGTTTGTCTTTTTTTTTTTTTTTCAATTTTCTTCTTCCTCCTCTTCTTTTTGAAACACCGCCCCCTGTTGGCGTGGATGGTACTTTTTGGTGTCGTTATCAGAAAATGTACTTTGAGATTCACGCAAGTAGCTACTGTGCATACAATGTTAAACAAACCAGACGGCTAATGAAGGTTTTCTTACTTTACAATCACTTTTTGGTGTTTATTTTATATAAAAGTACATTTTTTATTATCTACATACAAATGACAAGTCTGGAAACACTATTTAAGAATGAGCATACTGTATGGTTACTTTCCCTTTGTCCACTGTGTTAAGATCACATACAGCTATTTAAAGTTGATATGTGTTTATAGCTCTGTACCACTTGGGGAAAATACTGGAGATTAAACAAAAGTGAGAGAACTACAGATGGACATTTTCCCTTATATGTATATGAATTGTAGGTGGGGCAGTGGTTCTTATATTAAGGAAAATTCTGACCATGTTTGTGCTTATAGCATTCTAAACCTTATCAGATTTATCTAGTTCAAACAACTTAAAATGGTTAAGTAGTCATAATTCTATCAAGGCACTGAAAGCGATTAAAGTGCTTTTTATATCAAGCATAAAAGTGAAGGATGCTGATTACAGCCAAAATATGGAAAAAAGACAACAGTTCTTAGTCATGTGTAAAATAAAGCTGACAAAGTTGTATTATTTTTGTATTCATTTATTTTATTACAAATATCCAGGCACTCAAAGTAGGGGGATGAACACAGCTTATATAAAAGAAAAGTGGACGAGTGAGGGAATTATCATTAAATTATCATTGCAGGAGTGGGAACATTTGAACAATAAGCAATGGAAATCAATCAACCCTCTTTCATGGAGAGAGTTTAACTGGAAAAATATGGTCAGGTACTTCATAACAGCAGCACTCGAGCCGTCCAGAGCAGGCAGATTGCATGATGGAGAAGCATTCATCTCTACTGTAAGACTCTTGGAGAGTGTACTGGAGAAAGTCCTAAAAATTAAGAATGAATTTTACTTTCAAGTTTTGTACTTTGGTAGGCTGCCGCAACAGCTTCAGGGCTCTTGTAAAATGTACATGTTTAGAATAATGCTGATTGCGCGTAAAAAAGCTTTAAAAGGAATTAAGTCAAGGACCGGCAACAAGAGACTGGTTTAATGTGATGCATGGCATTTTTGTAATGGAAAAACTGACATTTGCTCTGAGACTTAAAACATATCTTCGAGAAACGTTGGAAATGATGGATTGAGTTTATTAACCCATATAGAAGAGTAAAAGGATCACTAATTGTATAGTAATCCCCCTGGCTCACTGCTAAACATTGATTGAAGTCACAGATTTAAGGATGTTTTCGCCCCGTATTTTTGTTTACTTCCTTTTTTTTGCTTGTGTTAATGCAATGGTTTGAAAACAAAGGTGCACAATGAGGGACTGGACCTTTCATTTATTTTGAAATATAAAAATAAAATAAAAAATAAATAAATTATAATGTTTAATTCTCTATGTACTCCTGGCAGTAGAATAAACTGTAAGAATAAACTGTGGTTTATTCATACAATAAAAAAAAGGAATACTGAAAATACAGGGAAAAACCTTTTGGTCATACCGCCCACCACTAAGGGCAATAAAGAGAGATATAAAACCAGCCATGTGTAACTTTTGCATCACTGAGTGTTACAGAATACCACAAAAGAGTAAATGCCCCCTTTTTAAAAGGACATTAACATCAACGTTTTGGCGTCACATGGGCTTCCTCACATCGTCTCAAAATCCTTGAGTTTGGTTTTCTTGTCGTTTTTCACTGAGGTGCCGTTTCCACGACTTATGTATCTCCATGTGCAACCTCAGATCTGACTCTGTGTAAAAGGCTCTGCCACAGGTCATGCAGCAAAAGGACTTCCGCTGTTTTTCTCCTTGTTTTTGTGGCCCTCTGCACGACCTGAGATGATGACTAGTGAAGAAACTTTTGCCACATTTTTTACAAAAATATGTCTTCTCTCTTTTGTGCTCTCTCTTGTGGTCAATAAGTTTGAAGTTTTGGCTGAATTTTTGGCCACAGACGTCACAGTTAAAGGATTTTTCACCTCTGTGGACTTCCAAGTGCAGATCCAGCTGGATCCTTTCCTCAAACACCTTGTCACACTGAGTGCATTTAAAGATCTTCTCTCTCATATGAATCTCCATGTGCCTCCGCAGTCCAGGATTGTTCCGAAAACTTCTATGGCACAGGTGGCAAGTTGTGTTTTGGTCCTTCTTAGCTGGTTTCTTCTTTGTGAAGCAAATTTTGCTATAACTCGGACCACAGAGGGATGAACCTGGGTGGTCGCTCTCATTCCTTTTATCTTCGTCTTTAATTGTCAAGGTGATTGCGCTGACGGTCTGACTGGTTAGGTCTGATTCACCGAGTGGGACCTGATAATCCTCGTAAGCATCAGGCTCAACATCTCGGCTGATGCAGAGCTCCTCCTGCTCCTCTTTGACCCGCTCAGGGTCACAGGCGTCACGTCTCTCCTGGACATCTAACAACAGAGAAGACACAGACCATAAGCTGCTGGTGCCCACCCAAGTAAATACTACGACTAAACACAGATGTTTTTGAACGTAAAGTGAAGTAGAGCTTGAGCTGACCCAGTACATAGCAGCTGTGTTGAGTTATAGGATGCATCACATCAGAGTAGATCATAGGAGTGAATCAGCCTGTACATCAACAGTAACACAGCAGTAGTTCAATTCACCACACACCTGCTCTCAATACATTATCTTCTGGTTTCAAGGCGCTCAGTTGCTCGATCTGTCTTTTCAGCGCGATGACTTCAGTTCTGGAGCGGAAAACTTCGTCCTGATACTCTGCTATAGTTTTCTCAACGAGTCCAAAGATTTCCTCTGCAGCCGCCGCCAGTCGCTCGTTAAGCAGCTGTTTCAGCAGCTGCGACATCTCTAAGCCCCCCGCTGTGCCTTAAGGCCAGTAAAGACGAAGGGTGGACACAAACACCTTTAAATAAATACAGTAAACCCAGTGAGAAAAGGCTACAGGACTAATGCACTGTACGAGCGAACGTTTCCTGGGTTTAGCTAACAGACCCATTTTTAAAACACTGCCACCTGCTGGCGTGGATGGCTGCCTTTATGTCACACCCCCACTAAGGACTCTCATGTTAGCAAGACAAGTAAACGTTTTGACAGTAATCACAAGTAAAGGGCCTGCACCTGTGTGGGTTTTATATGCAGCTGACCAAACTCCTTATTGCAGTCAAGGTATTTAAAGATTTTGTGTCCTTTGTTGCTCTTGTCAACATTCCTGCTCAAAAAGGAGTCTCTCTTGAACCTTTTACCTCATAAACAGCAGAACTAATCTTCACTTGCAGGCTGTTCCAGTTGCACATAGACATCAACACGGACTCTGATGAGGTGAAACCTGAACAGCATGTTCATCCAAGTTGTCATCTATTATAAGAATAATAATAATAGTAGTTTTATGTATATAGCACTTTTCAAGTATAAGCAAAAAGCGTTTTCCAAGTTAAAAGAAGACACACACAAAAAAAACAGAGTTGAGAAACATCACTGAGCACCTAATTGAGCAAATGTGACTCTTACACATGACACTCATATAAATATCTTTCAATTAAAAACCGTAATATATAAATATACATTTAAATATAAAATGCCACCAGCAGAATAATCTCTAGAATTTAAAACATACAAGAGTAAAATATCTGAAAAATACAGACATGATGTGAGTAAAAAAAATAATAATTAAAAAGCCCTGTAGCTAATGATACTAAAAGTGGAATTCATAAAATCCATAAAACACCATAAAGTATTAAAAGGTAAATATAAAAGTGGTGCAATAGTCATTTAGTGTAGCCCATTTTGTTACGGTGCATTTTAAGAAGCTGTCGTGGATCAGCAGACTCCACTCATCTAAATTATCGCTCACAGGTAAAGAACTGAGCGAAAGTCACAGCTCATGTGTGAATTCTTGATGAGCAGATATGCCAACCCTCACATCTGTGTGCTCCCTCGAGGCTGGGAGTTCTTTCCACCTTAACGTCACTGTGCTGCAGTGAGAAAAGCAGCGCTTCAGAAACGGCCTTTGTGTCTAAAGGACAGAGAGAATACACTTAATTTGCACTGTAAACTGCAAGATGCTTACACAGCAGCAGCAGCAGCATCCGACCTGCTTATGATGCTGAGACAGCATGTAGCCAACATGCTTTGGTGAATGTAATCTACAGTACTTCATGTGCATAACCTTTGATATAACGTAACGTCCCTGTCAGATTACTGTATTTATGAGCAGACAGGTCTTTTGTATGTTAAACGTCTTTGCAGTTAGAGAGCTGTCATTGTCACAGATTTCATATTGTCTTTTTTTGAACCCTATGAAAAATGTAACATAACTCCCCTTTAATATGTACTGTAGACAAGAGACAGAGGACAATTACAAGTCAAACAGAACTGATACAATTGGAAAATGATTGAGCATTAGGAGACATAAATAAGAATACATCTACAGTAACTCCTACTCTATGACTTGATACTTAACTGAGTCTAGATCGACCATACTTGAACTACTTTTGGTTGCTTGGTTGTACTTGTATGCGTGTTCATATGTGCATATATCTTTGCTGTATTTTGAGGTTGTCAGGAAGATAAATAAACAAGTAAGCAGTCACTTAAATATGAAAATTTGTTGTTGTTAACTGGCAATTTGTAAAAAGTGATCAGTAATGAAATTAATGGACAACCCCATCCCATAACTGCAGTTTGTTGTGTGAGTGAAATCAATACTGTAAAGTGTATAAAACAAACTCGGCACCATAATGTTCCAAGATGAGATGTTTATTGGTTTTCAAAGTAGCTGGTTTTACAAAAGCACGTGGAGAGAGAGAGAAAAAAAAAAAAAGCATTTCGCAGAGAAATCACACAATAGAATCTGTACCGTTTCAGTCCACATTTGCAAAGAGATACAAAAATCACCTCAGATCATTTTAGAAATCTGACTCGTTGTAAATGGGAGCACTTCTGGGAAGCAGCTTTTTTGTGGTTAACGGACAGCTGCTCGACTGAAAAACAGCAGCAGATCAAACAGCACTGAGTGGGTCTGTGTGATGATTGGCAAGATGAAAAGACTCTCTGAAGATGAAACTTACAACAGCCAACACTCTGGTGATCATCAAACCTACATCACGGAAAAAACACTCACGTTCAAATTATTTTAACCTTGTTTCACTAATCACAAAATCCCAAGAGCCTGCATCTTTTAACCTTGAAAAATCACCTACGTGAAACAGTTTGCCGATACTTGTTTCAATACTTAAATGCCTCTGGATACATTTTTTTTTTTAACACTTTCAAGATAAATATCCTCTTTAAAAAGAATCCCAGAACCAAAGAAACAGTTCCATCTTTTTTAAAAAAAAAAATCCTCTTTAAATGCCTTCATATAAACAACAGAAATTAGTACGGTTACCAGTACAGTAGGTATGATTTTTTTCCACATGACAACCCTGTTAGTAAAGTTGAATAAATAGAAAACGATAACATGATTGTACAACCACACAAAACATTAGCAACAGATCAACCTTACTGAGAGGACACTTCAAAAATGGATGTCTCACACGGCTGCCGTTAGGTTTTACCACTTTTAAGAAAATGCTTCAATACTGTCATTTTCCCATCAACGTTAGCACTAAACTGGAGTCTTTATAAATACCAGAAAGGACCAGGAAATGCAACAAGGGACCAACTGCCCTTAAAAGATATTTGATAGATGGGGGAGAAAGAAAATGAACATGCTTGACTGGAAAAGAAACAACTGGCAATATATTAACTCAATCTTTCCTGTTTACAAAATCGCCAGGTACTATCTTAGAGACAACACATGCACAACAAAATGCTTTCTGTTTCGAACTCGGCCTGGTGCCGGATTTGTCACGTAAAAACAAAGCCGGCCGAGCCACGTTCATAAATATGTACATCCAAAGTCCGAAAACAAGGTAACATACATACAGACTTGGGTCAAATAAACTCTTTTACATCAGGTGGTCTTAATTTGTGAGAGTAGGCAGGAGGAGAGGGTCCTGAAGTGAAATTCAACACTGTTCCCAACTCCACATTTAACATCAGGTTACAATCAGGAAGATGATGACATTCAGCTTTTTAGTTAGAATTTTAAAGGGTTGTAGAACAATTAACATAGGCCTAGAATTATTATTTCTCCAAACTGTGTGTGCTGTAAAGTAAAACTTGGGATCGTGAGGACATTAGGGACTTGAACCTTTTTTATAACACCGCATTTCAAGAATATATTGAGGGTTTCCAAGTACACAAGCACATGCATCGGCTCTCGAATAACGTCATACACTTGTGGTATCACTGGGAAACCACTAGCTCCAACTTTAAAAAAAAAGTCCAATAGTACCAAAAATGCCTAATTACCCACTTTACTGTTTATAATGTACCTGCAGCAAACCTGTTGGAAGAACACACTGTGCTTGTGCACATCTGGAAAACCGAGAACTGTACCAGAAAACAAACAAACAAACAAAACGCAGAGGCAGACGGCACTATGTTGAGTTAACACACTCCCAGGTCACATCACGTACACACACTCATACAAAGTGCTCCCTGGTTCGTGCCCTTCAGGTCTTGATGTTTTCATCTCCCTCTCCCATAATTCCTGTCAACTGTTAACTTCTACCGATGCACTTCCATGTATAACAAATGACAGCTGAGGAGCCAAATTCATCCATTTCAATGTCCGGTTTATGCCAAATGAAACTGCTGAGCAACCTTTGATTATTTACATGTTAACACAGGAAACTGGTAGCAATGTAACTGGATGGTCACCGTTAAATAGAAAGAACAGCAACACAAAAACTGTATCCAACAACACACCTCGTCAAAACAATGACATGTTATTTGTACAAGTCTGCTGTAATACTGGAGTAATGATGCATCACGTTGGCTCAACTGAACTTATCACTGCCCTCTAATACCAAACTGTACTCATTTCCTGTTTGTGTCTAAAATAAACCAGCGCTTGTCATGCGTTAAAAAAGAAAAAAAAAAAAAAAAAAAAGATCTCAGGAATTCAGGAAGACCCTGTCTGACCATGCAGGAGAAAAACAGTTCTGCTCCACAACAGTCAGTTCAACTTCATTATTGCTGTGTGAAAGGAACTAATAAATACTCAGTGCATGCATCTATGCTCAGTAACATCTCTGCAGGTTGATCTCCACAGTCTAAAAGGTGACGTGTTTACCGCGATGGTGATGGAATGTGTCGATAACTGAGCGGCTGCAGCTCGTCTACCAACGGAGACGAGTAAAAACACTGCATCTGTCCTGCGCAGACATCATGGCTTTTTTTTTCGAGATTCACAGCAGAAAAAAAAATGGGATGAGAAAATACTCACTGCTTGTTCTGACCACCACTGAATATTGTAATTTACAGCACATGGACTTCTATCAAATACCATGACTATTCAGGATGCGGCATCTCATTTTTTTTTTTTTATTATTATTATTTTTTTACTTGAAAAGTGAAGAAATTATCAGAACAGACTGTCCAAACTAAAGTCATCGACTACAGTATATGTCGGACCAGAGGAAATAGTGTAAAATTCTAAGCTAGTGTTAAACCTCAGAGCATAGTGTAATTGGAGCACCTTAAGACATAATACTTAATGTGAATTTCACTTTGAAGGTAGCCTCTGCTTTTACTGTGCATTTATTATAACTTCCTTTCTGCCCAAGTGAATGACGACGATGTCCCGTGTGGCATGGTTGTTAAAAAACAAAACAAAAACCATGCAGTACATAGAAATCGTGAGTGCTTCTTACTTGTAAAAACCTACTGTCAAGTTAAGCAAGAATGCAAATGTATAATAGCCTCTATATGTACCTCTGTGTAGAGAAGATGCTGCAGTGGAATGATTCAGGAAACACAAACACAAAAGACATACTGTAAGACTGAAAATGGACTATAACAGCACCAGTCAAACCACATTTCTGTGCATCACTATATCTTCTATGCTACTGGAAACATGAACACTATACATTCAAAATAACCATCAGACCCTGCTCCACACAACCGAACTCCAAATGTGACTTTGAATTTTAGTTCACTTAGTTTAGCGTTTGGCTAACATCTGCACACTTTAACAGGAAAATGCATTAACATTTTTTAACTAATAGGTATTTTCTATGCTAGAGGTGATGTTACACCATACGTGTGCACAGTTCTAATGAGGTTTGTATGAAAAAGGAAAAAAAAAGTGTTCACGTGAGCAGAGTCCAGTTTAAGTCATTTAAAACCCACTTCTCCACTCTCCACACCCAAAAAGTGTAAACAGAAACAGGACCTATGGGAGAACAGCTGCAGCGAATGTGGAAATACCAATACATGCGGTGTGCAACATGGGATGTTTTCTCCTTGTCATGATATAATCCTCATTTGGGGGGAAATTTAGGTCGGTGAGGCTGCAGTGTTGCCATGACAACTGGAAAAGCCCCATGGGAGAGCAGGGGAGTGCCAACAGAGGGGGAGACATCGGCACAGAGAAAACACCGTTCAAGTTGTAACACAGAGCTCGATTATGGTTGAGAGTTCAAAAGATAACTGCAGAAACTGTCTGAAGATCTGTATTAAGTAACGTCTTCATCCAAAGACTTCAAACAGCCACCGCTTTTTCATGTTTAGGCCCTTGTGGGAGTTAATTACGGCTCAGAATCAATAGCCAAACACTGGTTAGGTCCAATACTGCAGAATAATACAGCATCTCTGTTACCGTTCTGTGAAAATCCTGGATGTCCAAAAGGTTGGCTAGACATCTTCCAGCTTCCAATCTTTTTTATGCCCACAAGTCGGAGGACTTACTATAGACATAAAAAAATATATAAATTCCATTTAAGCAGTTATCAATTATCAAATGTGGAGGTTTTCACACAGCAGCAACAGTTTGCTTTCATATATTTTCCTGAGTAATTTTTCCATCTTTGAAAGTATTCCACACCTGCTTCTACCTCAGCATCCCTAAAGGATTCAACATAGAGAGGGACAGTGCTATTAATAAACCGTAAGATCCCTGATCCGACATAAATGGGGCTACAAAGACAAATACCTGAAAATGGAGCAAAACACATTCACTCACAAAGCTTCTTCATATCAGATCCTGGTTCAGTACAAAGGAATGGAAAGAAGTGAAAGGAACCGAGCAGAAGAACTCTAACTTGTCACAGCTGGAGTTTTTGTTCCAGTTGCTATGCTGCTGCAGTGTTTCATGATGGGTTATAGATGATGAAGATGATGATGGTGTAACAGGCTCATGTGTGTGCATCTGTGATCAAGTCCTTGCTTCGCACACGACTTGGAGAGTTGGGAGTGGGGAACTTAGCCGAGCTTGGTGATCTGTAGGTCTCCTTGTATCCGTACTGTATCGATTGATGGCAAAGATTTCACTTTGTGATAAAAGTCAAAAAGCTGGTGTCCGTCCACAAATATCCGGAACCTCTGGTGCTCGCAGTGGATCTCAATCTGCAGCGAAAGAGACAAACAGAGAAGATGACAGATGAAAAAGGAAAGGCACAGAGAAAGGATATGACGCAAATCGTGTTAATAATGAGTACTGCGATCAGATCAGTGTGTGGCAGGCCCTGATACCAGTTTATACTTTATACCTTTCCTGCTCCTGGGAACGTTACTGGCTAAAAGTATCAGCTGAGTGTCTGGATTCACACCAAACATGTGTGGAGCATTTGAACAAAGGGGAAAGAGTAACTAGACTTCTATTAATGCTGGAGATCTGTTATTTGACTCAAATGAATGCAGGATTACTTAGTACTTGCCAGAGTACTCAAGTAGCCTTTTAATAGACAAATCAATTCACTCCCAACAATCCTCTGAAAGCACGTTTGCTGGTTTTGCAGAGTCATTAAGAAAAAGTACAGGACAGTCAAGAATGAAAGAACTTCTATTAGTTATTTACCATCCTGCAAATCTATCTGTAGATTTGATGCAGACTTGTGTCTGTGCAGGGTTTGACACTGAATTAAAGGCAGGATTTGGGGCCTTCACAAATAGTTTGGAACCAACGCAGCTTTTAAAGTGTATTATGGAAACCTGAAGTCATCACTGCTCAGACAAATGGACTTTTAGGAGAAACATCTGGTGTCCAACAGCTCAGCTTCTGAAATGAACCATAGTTACATCTTAAGAGGTCCCATGTAATGCCGTTTGTGAATTTTTAGAGGTTTATTATTTGTTATTGAAAAAGTCTGCAAATTCTAATATTAAAAAGGTCTAGATAGTGGTTCTTCACACCAATATAAATAAAATTCTTAATGGGAAATAAAAACAAAATACTGAGGACATGACCTCAGTGTCCTCAACATAACTCTAGGCTACTGGCTGCACCTTGTGAACCTCAACAAACCACATACAAAAAGAAATGCTCAGCGTAAACATACAGCAAAGTTTAGAAAATCTAATTTGAGGTGTGATCACAGCCAAAGGCAGATGGTCTCTGTGAAGCGCAGCACAGAAACCCGCCGTCTTGCTACAAAACCACAAAACATCATGTGTCTGTCCACATGCGTCAGAATTCATGAGGCAGTTTGTTGGGAGCAATCTGCATGACAGCCTTAATCTCCAGCCCGCAGCTTTTGACAGAGTCATGACTGTGCTGACCTGCCTCGTCATGATGCAACCACAAACAATGGCACTTTATCGGAGAGCTGACATTATATAACTGGAGAGAGGGATCACATCTAAAAATACAGCGGATTTTGTGTCTTTGTGTTTATCTGAGTGGAAGCAAAGTACTGTACGCTCGGTATGATACGTATGTGTTCCACATGTAAAGAATGTTCTGTGGAGAGATAACACGACATTTGACGTTCGGGGCAGAACTGGCAACAACGTCCTTTTGTCAAGCTTTACGACGAGTTTCCACCAAATTACATACAATATATTTTTAGTCCAACGACATGTGTGCTATTCACGTGCACGCTCAGAATTATTAGAGCAGAATATGATGTTAGAAAGCGAACCACTAACGAGTCCTCCGGTCTGAGGACAATTACTCATAATGCATATGTCCAGCTGCTGCTGCTCAGCCCCCAAACCTCTTCCAACACAACAGCTGATGCAGCCTCTCATGCAGGAAACAAACCACTACACATATTAAATAATATATATAATGCAGTACGGACAGTCCTTTTAATGTAGAGTTAAGTCAGTTGGCTGTTCAGATTTTAAATCTGCTGTTTTTGGGAAGGTTTTGTTCATATGTTCTGGTCTATTTAATACCAGTCACATACATATTAGAAAACCTCAGATCATCTTTGCAAGACAAAACAGCTGATGAATAAAGGGCATTGTACTGGAACAGTTTATATAGTGTAGAGGTTGTTAATGCAAGCAACACATCCGCAGTTTAACACCATCCAAACCGCTCATTTGAAAGTAAAATCAAAGATGAACGTTAGGCAGTTTGCCACTGTGTCTGTTGTAACAACCGGTTTGATCATCCTGTCACTTGGTTCCCAAATGTAAAGCTGTGCAAGCAAATTCACCAAACTTTCAAATTTTAGGGATGAAATTAGTGACTACTTTGCTGTCACACCCAAGGGAATGATGCTCAGGTGGAGGAAACTGTAACTACAACAACAAGGTGCTTGAATACGTTTTTTCAAATCAGGTTTAATCATGAGGTGAAAGATCAACCCACAATATCTTTCAAGCTGTAAAATTTCAGATACACCACCATCTGACAAGCAATCGTCCTGAATAAAAAACAAACTTTACCCTAAAAGGCTGATCTGGAATGAAGGGAAAGTAGGCAGTGGACGCCTCCTCCTCTGTCCATTTCCCAGACACGCGGGCAATGCGCAGGAACTGGCGGTCAGTGAAGCGGGCGGTGAGTTTCAGGGCCACGTCAAACGGAGGCTCCTCCTTCTCTGAATCCCGTCCACAGGTCAGGCTCACGTCGAAGCTGAGAGAGGAAGAGGATTTGAGGCATCAAAAACAGGCAGCATGACCGATATCGGATGTAGGATAGGAGCGGAGGAGCTAATCCAGGCTCAATCAAATTCATAATTCTGCTTCTGCTGTGTAAGAGCAAACTAACAGCATGTTAATTACAAATAATCCCTCGCTGCTAGTTTTTTTTACCCCCTGCAGCTTTGCATGTTTGTGTATAGTGCAAACACTGAGTACAAGGGTGTGCGGGCACATGATTACAGTAACAAAGTTGCTGAGCTTTGATGCAACAATGGAAACAGTTGTGTGTTTTTGAGCCTCGGAGTCACTCTGACAGCCCGGACGTTCACATGACCCCTGGTGCAGATACAGTGCCAGCAGCTAAACACTGAACATGATGAGGTCATGGGGAAGTTTCTTCCAAGTCTGACACAAGTTTCCATCTAGGGTAAAGACACACCCAAAACAACTCTGCTCCAGTGGGTCTTTTTTCCCCCCTCTTCTCTCCAGTTTTTCTCCCTGGTGGTGAGGGAACGCCCTGTCTATGCATACTTAAAAAGCGCCCATTCTCCTCGGCTGCCCACACATTACTCACTGTGTCCTGGAGTGGATGTGCAAGTCTGACTGGCCTACCAACAAAAACCCCTATCTACAGTACAATCTCTCAGTACGCATATAAATAGGTTTAAACAACAGGCTGCTTTAAATACAGTGAGGTAGAGCTGAACCCAGATAAGGGCTGCGAGACATTGTTTCAGTGTTATCTTACCTGTCTGGCTCCAGGTCAACAATGCCCATCACTATGATCTTCTTCCCTGGACGCATGCCGCCCCGGATGCGCCCGCTGAACGGCACCGTCTACGTAAGGCGCAAAGAATGTATTACACACAAACATACCAGAGTAAACATAACATAACATGAGCGCACTGAGGCGTCTTTCATACCAGGAGACGGGATAAATCCTCCTTGTCCGGGGAGATGAGGCCGGGATTCCCCAGGGAGTCGTTCAGGTGGTCATCTTCCACATTCTTCAACACCAGTGACAAAAAAAAACCACAGGATGCAAATTGTCAATTATCGCTCTATCAGGTGGATATAAATTGGTCTGGTTGGGGATTAACCATGAGATTCGCAGGCCTCTGAATTAATAAAAACACAGGGTGTGCGTGGCCTGACATGCGGCAGCCCCCCAACAATGACGAGGTGGGCGAACTGGCAGCCGACTTGACATGTTGTTACACAGACTCCTGTCGTGAGCCATGTGAGATAAGGAATTAGGCTATCGGTGTTCAAATTAGCCGCATCTCGCACGGCAATGCGGTGCAATCCAAATGCGCACATTCAGAGCGCCTGCTGAGCGGCCTAGGTGAGCACACACTGCCGACACATTTACCCACAGACGTATTGGATTTCCTAGTTCCTCCGCGGCCACGGATGAAAGAGGAATCGCCTTGCGCTCCGAATGCGCACGGCGCCCCGCGTTTACAAAAGCGGCGGATAATCGGCAGAACGGTGCAATTAAATTAAACCCAACAGGCCTGCTATGCGCCGAAAACAAACACCGGTACGTTTAAATTCCCCGTCCAGGTCAACCCCACAAAGCCAAAAATACTCACTATTCCGTCCTTTTCCGCTGCCTGCACCGCCATCTTGAGCAGAATAGCATAGGATGCTTATGATCGGAGCAGAGGCAGCCCTGCCGGGGAGCGTGGTGTGTCAGCGTCGTGGCACTGACTCAGCTAGGAGGAGGATGGTCCTGTTCCTGCTCCCAGTCCCGTCTCCTATTCCTGGGTATCCACGTCTGATCGGGGCAGTCAGAGCCGTGTCACCTCGCAGGACATCCCTCTGCTCCACTGTCTGTCTGAAATGGGTGGATATCTGCTGACGTATGCTTTATAATAATTACAGACTAAAAGCTTAATCCCCGTCTGTTGAAAAGGCTAATCAGACAGATTTCACCCCCCCCCCCCAACCCTTCACCCAATTAGGCAACGCGCTCTTTGCACTCATTTTGGGTTTAATAACTTCTAAATAAGTTTGTTTGTTCGCACTTTCCGCAGAAGCGTGACATTTATTCACAGCGGGGCTGCTCTGATCCAAACTGGCCAAAGCGTGCGCACTCGATACTTTTGAATGATTAAACAATACTGTCGGTCTTTGTTGCCACGTCATGCTATAAATAGACCGGTTTCTGTCCAGTTGTAAGCCTGCAACATTAATTGAGCTTCATTGAATGAAGTCGACATTCCCATTCTCTCTCATTCATTGACTTGTGCAGACACCCACCACCACCACCCTCGCCCCTCCCGCCGCTGCTTCTTTTCTTCCCTTCCCTCTGTCCAATCCTGTGCATGCAAACCTCCCATTTCCCTCTCAGTCTCTCCCTTCTTTCCTCCCTCCTCACGCCGGGTCAACCTGCTGTTGTTTATTGACCCAGCCCGCCCCCATGTGGGTCTTTGAAAGCATCACTACCTAAAGTAACTCGTTTAAAAGACCAATATGTGGGAATTAGTGACATCAAGCGGTGAAGTTGCTGATTGCAGCCAACTAAATCATCCCAAGTGTTACCAGAGGGACACAATTTGCTCACTTTGTGACACTTAGTTGTGTGCAAATAGCCGTGGTTGTCTTTTTAATCAATTTCCAGACACACTCGGGACAGTAAAATATTGAAGCATCTCTTCTTTGGCGATGAACGTGACTCAAGAGCACGGCTGTCCTCAACTAATATCCTCTTTATTAATCAATCATTTTAAACGTTTTAAATATAATACAAATAAACGTTTTAATACATAATAAAAATAAAATACTGCATTCACGTGGCGCGCATGTCTTGTTTGTGACTTGCATATGATCATTTTCCTCACAAAAACGATAAGCC
>JAPQRN010001421.1:44045-60612 GCA_037367275.1 Coranthus polyacanthus | reverse complement strand
AAATACTGCATTCACGTGGCGCGCATGTCTTGTTTGTGACTTGCATATGATCATTTTCCTCACAAAAACGATAAGCCTCAGGTACGATCTTTTGATTTGTTTCCCATCTCAACCCTGTCTTTTTCAGGTAAGAAGCCTATGGTGATCTTGACTTCAAAATGCAAAATACCGTCTCTAGAACCAGGGTTTGGTTTGTCCGTTCTGGGCTACTGTAGAAACATGGCGGGCCCCATGGAAACGGACCCGCTTCCTCTGTCGATAAGTGCCCATCGGGTTTGTTATTACTTCTAATCAAAGTCAGTGTCCCAACTCCTGCCATTGTTGGAAAGTAATGTTTCCCAACATTAACAGGATCATTCTGACTGAATTTAATTTTTTTTTTTCTCTATTATACACCTTTTGCAAATAAAGAAGTCGAGTCATTTTCTCATGCAGCGATGCATGTCATTTTTACAATCAAATTTCCTTATTAATTTGGAAAATTCATTTGGTTCTGGTCGCCATCACGGAAACATGCGCTTCTGTGATGCGCGCAGGTGGCTTTTGAATGTCAGTCAAACAACAACAAATTTGACAAAACAACACAGTCACAAAGCCAGATTTCTCCCTCACAAAAACTTGTTTTATGTGAAACTCTTGACATTTTTTTGAATCTGTTTTTATAGTATTTAGATATCCCATCTGTTCTTGAGAAATATTGTGGACAACATAGCCCGATGATATAACTTGGTTTGTAATATTACTTGTTTTTCAGTTTTATTTTCTCTTAGTTTCTATATCAAGTATTTTATTTGGGTGTGATGCGTGAGTTCTTTCCTTTATAGCCTACTCCCGGTATCTGTGACGTATTGTCTTGTGTTGTGTTTGTACTGTTCACTCTCTTGTTCATAAATAAAGCACGTAAAGCGCTCAATCTAAGCTGAAGTCAACGCCAGTGACTCATAGTTACATGTGATTATACACTAACATAATTATGACGTTAAGAAGTGTGATAGTGAAATGTTGAGTTTTATCATGACAGGTCTGGGACAGAGACAGTCTGTCCCACTGCTCAGTAAAACTGACACATTAATGTCAAGAACATGACGTCCTGATGAACGTTAAGGATGATTAATGTTAATGCTGTATTAAAGTTGACGTACAGAGACACAACCGGTCAGTCATGATCACTAGCAAGTTAAGAGGCTGTGTTAAGTTAAAATACACCCAAAGAAACTAAATAAATGTCAACTTTTGTGCCAGATTCTTTAAGTTTTTTTTTCTATTAAAATGTGCCCTATATTATAGAATCATTCTGCTCCAGAAGGAGAAGAGTTCAAAGAAATCATTGAAAGTCGTGACGTTCATGTCCATGATGAGTCTATGAAAACTTACAACTGCAAGTGTAGATTATAATTAAGATCATCACTAAAGAGTGTGAAGACAATTGCCCTGAGAAGTGTTACATAATTTAATGACAATAAGCTGTAAAGTGCTGACAAATATGAGTTTGATGTATTAAAACTGTGTTAGTCTGGTGTAAACAGCCTCAGAGTAATTGAGCAGAGTGTTGCAACACTTGAACCCTGTTCTCCTCAGAGTAGACCTCCTGATCATCACCTATTGAACTCCACCCTTCCTTGTTCTGTCCGTGTTCTGTGGTTTGTGATTTCTGAAGTACAACATGATCTGAAGCAATGATTCGAAAAATACTTTCTCTACACCCGCTTGTATGTTTTGTTGTGAAGAGAGGATATTTTTTAAAAAAAAGCACCTACCCTCTGATTCACACCATAGCAGTGTCTGGTGAATTAGCGCCCCTGTCGGCGGCAGGAGAAATGACACAAAATGCCGGAGACAGGTGTCACCTGTGGCAATGGAAATGTGATGTAACGTAAAAATCTACAAAAGCACTATTGCGTTTACGCCGTGATAATAGCATGGTTGCGTTTGCTTAAAAACACTTCGCTCGGTCGAAGAAAAGATCGAGGTTTAAATAAAACCACAGATGATGGTCGTCGTCATGGTTACAGTATAGTCCTAATGAACACACGGTTAAAAGCAACAACGTTTACTTTGGACTTTCAACTTTGGCCATCCTCTATAATGAAATTCCCGCAGCTCATCCCTCTCTCCCGCCCCTCGCCGTCTCTCGTCTCAGCGCCACCGCCGGCTGCCCGGTCCGCCCTCCTCGCTGCTGCCATGGCCGCAGAAGCTGCCGGTCAGGATGATGTGACGGCCGGACCTGCAGACTGCACCGAGATGGAGGAGCGGGTAAGATCATTTTGGATAGTTACGGATGTTTGTTTTTTTTTTTTGCATTTACGTTTAGGATAGAGTCCGTCCTTGACACCAGGCCTTTCCAATCCCACGCTGTTATAACAAGCCCGAGATGGAGAGAAACTCTGCAGGATGCACGCCGCAGCAGCCGCAACTACTGCGGTGTTTTTTTGCTTTTTATTAGGGGGGGGGGGGGCACAGTGTAGTTACAGATTTTTAGTCGAGGTGGGTGCAAAGATTAGCTTTACGCAACAAGGACGCAAGCGGGGAGAGGGTGGGTGGGTGCCATGCACGTTTAGCCATCACTGCTGCGGCGCTCGCATCCTGCGTGACGCGCTGATGTGAAAGAGAGAAGTGAAAGTGCAGCAGCTGGTCGGTGGATGTAGGCTACCGAGGCTCAGCTTATAAATAGCCCCACAGTGTCCAGTCTTTACAGTTTCTGCCCGAGATATGCGTCTCACTCGCCTCGTTTGCTGAATCCGAGGAGATTGCGCGCCTGTCAATCCCGTTTTCTTCCACTTGGCGGTGACGCAAGTTGGTAACAACTTGGCAGGCAAGGTAGGAATTCTTTTGTGATCGACTGAGCAGAGCGGAGTATGAATGAAAGGAGCAGCTTTGTCGGGCCGAGGTTTTGAGGTCATCATTAGGGGAAAGTGTCCACTCTGCAGAGGCACAATGTGGTGTTTTCTCTAATTATAGGCCTGTTCATCCTTAGGCATGGAGCAGAAACAACGGCAAATCTCACCTATTTAATCCTGTAAATAATTGACACGCTGATTCCTGTTTGTAAGTCAGTAATTCATTTATTATCGCTGGCAATTCCTTTTTAGTGTAGGCTTTGAGTAAAGTCACATGTAACAGGGATGTGGAGTAATGCATGTGTGTGTGCGTGGTGCGGATTCATCATCTATTCACCCCCTACAGGCTGAGCCTCAACCTGTTCTTCCACTTTGCATTTATTTGGCTGAATTGTTTGTGTCAGCTGATCTTCACATGCTCTTAAGTTGTTGTCCTCAGCGACAGTCAGACACACTCAGCCGCTCTCTCTCCTTTCAACTTCTCCCCTTTGTCTGCATCTTCTGTCGGGGTGAGTTTGTTTGTTTGTTTGTTTGTTTTAAAAATGCTGCTTTCAGTTTCATCAACTTGACTTCTGCTGGTGTATTTTCCTGTTTGATTATCTTGCATCAATCAGAGATGCAGTTTTAAGTGGAGGATGGATAACATCAGCTTGTCTTCTCAAGTGATCGTAGCCTCTGAGATGTGGCTGATATTTTTCTAAGACATAATACTGTATATATTGCAGATGTAGGTTATAGTAGCAGAGGTGAGACCAGCCAAATGCGTCAGATTACGCAATGCAATCTCTCTAATCTGCTCACTGGAAAATGAGAGATGTTGGATTAAAGGAGGGAGTTAGTTCAAGAACTGGGGAAACCCGTGAAAGACTGCTGTTATTAGAGATTACCGACCAAAGGATTGTTTTTACGATCAGAATTCTTTGTCTAAAGAAGCTTGAAAATGCATACAAACCACCTCGAACATGCATACTGTAGTTATGCCAGATATTACAGCATGTTGGGCTTTTGGGCTAAAGGGCAAACTAGTTTTTCTCCCCAGTTGCATTCGTGACAAAGCCTAATCTGGTTGCCTCTCTCGGTGGTTGGACGAGGGGTTTACTGAGAATGGTTTTCATTTTCTTTCAGCCTCTTGCGGTAAAGCCTTTTTAAAGCACTGTTGGATAGAGCTGTGCACAGAAACGCAAAGTCTGGAATGAAGTGTAGTGTTATACTTTAACATGTTTCAGTTTTTAAAAACATTTATTTTGTGCTCAGACCAAGTTTATGAGTCATATTTCACAGCTAATCACTCTGTGTTTGGTTAGTGCAGCATGGTGCATGAACAAGAGGTTAATTTACTGAAGTTTTGTTCTGTCGGTGTTAGATTTCGGTACAGCAGGACTGCAACTAGGTACTGTATGTACCGTGGCTGTAGGGAAAGAGAACATGGGCTGTATGCTCTCTATTCAGCAACTTAAAACCAAGATATTGTAATAGCAGAATGTTTCTCCTAAATTGTGTATTTTCTTTCTTTTAACGGCTTACAAGTCTGGTTCAGTACATTTTGAAAGAGGCGTTTAAAACTTATTACATTGCATTTTTAGTCCCCTCAAATTCTCAAAACATATTTTTTCACTTCCCCTGTTGACACGCATACCAGGAAGACTCTGTAGTTTACTCAGTGGTGATTTTTGTTCAGCTGACAGCATTGTTTAACTATCAATTAACATCAGCTTCCTTTTGTTCCCCACTGACAGACAAGTACGGCATCAGGTCTTAAGAGCAGCTCTTACTAACGGCAAGTGCTAAAGTTGAACTTGTGCTTTTTGACAGCTTTCGAGATCGACAAGGAAGTTGTCCTTTCAAGCTCAAACACTGCATGTTCTTCTCTTGCAGCTGAAGGAGGGGAGTATGAAGGCTGATGTGGAGGCTGCTCTGCCTGCTGGACAGGGTGATTCGGCCATCCGGTGTAGAGATGTGTGTCGGTCGTATGGCAAACTGAAGGTCCTCAGTAATCTCAACCTGACTGTGCCACAGGGACAAATGTAAGTGAGGCTTTCAAGCGAAGTCAGACCTGGATTCATAGCTGTGAGTTGAGACTGATTTTATTTATTGAGAAACCTGCTTTCACTGCCACTCGTGTCATAAAGGCATGTTTTCAAAGGTAGAACGAGATGAAAAGATCAACTGCTGGAAGAAGAAATTTCTCAACGTTAAAACCTGCAAGAAACTTACAGAATAATACCCTCTCACCTCCACCTCACACCCTGTAGCAATGGACCTGTCCATCTCCTCCCGGTTGGCAGACGCTTTCTCAATATGCAAATCATTTTGACATTCAGGAGCTAAAACCAGTCGACTCAACTCTCTTTTGTCATGTATCTGCTCACTGATCACCTGCACAAATATCCCGTGAGACAGTCACATTTAAACTTCAATTCATTTGCACTTTTGGCTCTTTACAGCCACCTACAACTCTAGTAAGAGGTGACTGACATTGTCTGGAAATGATCTAATGCGACTCCAGTGGGCTGCATATCCCACGTCTCTGCTCGATGCCGTGTCTTATCAAACAGAAACAGCGTGTCACAGTTAAGTTTTAGCTCTTTTAGTTTCAATTTATGTCACTAGAATTGCAGGAAAATGATGATAAGTCTGTGAGACGTAGAGGTTTGTGACATTTCCAGCAGGTCACAGATAGCACTAACTGTAAAGGTGATATACTGTTACATCAGTGAAAATAATACTTTCAGAAGAGACGTAATGGAAACTGCCTTACTGTATTTGTGTCTTTTTTTATAAAGAGCATTTTACATTGTCAAATTTATTATACAATTGTACAATTTGTGATGCGTTTTCTGTATTTTATCCTGTCTTGTGATGGTTTTTCTTTTCAATTTTTGTCATCCCTTTGAATCAATGGAAACATTTATATATATGTGTGTCAGGATGCGAAAAGTAACATGTTTCACTTTTTGAAGCCGGTTTCTTTCTTTGCAGCAAATGTGTCTTCCTAAATGATTTATTTTACCACAAATAATCACCTAAAACTGTAGTAAGAGGTAACTGACATACTTTTCTGAAAATCATCTAATGTGACTTCAGGAGGCTGCATATCTTATTTCTGAGCTCGATGCTGCGTCTTATCAAACGGGAGCAGCCTCACTGTTAACTCTTGAGGTCTTTTAGTTTCGATTTGTGTCGCCTTGATTTGAAGTGATGGCCGTTTCTCAACTGTGCCTCAGGTGCAGAATCTCGCTTGTTATTTCGACATGTAGAAGTGTGAATTCCTTGAAAATCATAGCTGAGGAGTGGTTTTTGTTGAGCTGTCTGTCATTTGTCATTTTCCTGCACGTGAGCTTCATCACAGAAGATTTATATGAGCCCACGGCTTAGCTGATCACTACTTCACTCACACATACTGAACCTTCAGTCCTGAGATAACAAATAAGATGAGGAAGATTGGTGAGAAAGCACGATGAGTCAGAAATATGGCTCTTGTAGTACAAGCATGCAGACACTTGAAGGAAAATGATGGATATGACAAAGAGCTTTCTGACATTTCTAACAGGTCAGAGATCTGACAAATGTCAAAGGTGAAATACTGTTACATCTGGACTTTTACTTTCATTTTTTCTGTCTTAAAAAGGGCATGTTTCTTTCCAAAGTATTATTACTTGGTCACTTTTACGTTTAATGATCTTATACATTCACAGTTTATCAAAAGTGATTAAAATGTATCACATCACTTAAATAAACTTGATGGTATAACTACTGAAATTCTTTGAAACTGAAAACTTGACTGTTTTCAGTTTCTACTGATGACAAATTTTACAAGCTGATGGAATCAGTACATGATGTTGAGATTTTCTACTTAGTCCTAAATTGTAAGAGTTTACCCACAATAGCACTTATGTAGATGTAGATGTCCTTTTCAAGTGCTGTAACATATTTCTCCTACATTGTCTACATTTTTTTTGTTTTGTCTCATATAATCATCAGCTTATCTTCAGATTCTTATGTAAACATAAACCTTCTCTGTTTGAAAATAGTGATAACAAACGTACTAAGCTTGTCACATACCTGACTGTATCTTTACAGAAGCTACAGATTCTCTAACATGGTCCACTGGTTTAACTACCGCTCTCATGTGTTCATGTTCCATCAGAAAATGGAACACTTGCACATTATTCTACAAACATGATGTTTTTTTAAAAAAGAAATTTAAACTCTTTTTATGAATCTAAAATGCTTTTCGTTCCTTGTTGCAGTTACGGTCTTTTGGGCCCCAGTGGATGTGGGAAGACCACGCTGCTGAAATGCATCGTGGGAACTCTGAAAATCTCACGTGGTCACATCACTGTGTTGGGAAAACCACCTGCGTTTCCTGGTCACGATGTTCCAGGGAGGATGGTTGGATACATGCCGCAGGTAAGCGGCACAATCTCACATAACTCGAGCTCTACTCAAACGTTACATACTCATTTACATTGACATCTAGTCAGTTTTAATACAAAGAAAAAGATAAAATCATACACTGTCTCTGTTTACGATCAGCCGGAGGAGAGACAAAGATCCTCTGGTAGAGATGGATGAATCCAGAGGAAATTCCACATTTCTGGTCGGAAGGAGAAACACACCTACTGTTAAACGTTATGAAAGAGGATATCAGCAGGTTTCTGGATGTGAGCAAATGTGAGCAAAATAGAGGGACAGTGTAACGTCTGCCACCAGTGGGAAAAAACACTATTTTTAATCGGGGCATTTAGTGGAATATTCATTTTCATTAGTCGTGTAAACAGTTCATCAGGAATTTTGTCTATTCCAGAATAAGGGCAAAAAACGGAAAATTACGGATTACGGACGCATGTAAATGTAGTAACTGATAGAGATTAAAATAAAAGAAAAGTAAAAAAAAAAAAAAAGAATAAATAACCAGTTTCACCAATTCTTATTTCTTAATACTTCAGTTCCTGACCAAAGGTGAGTAAATTGTGAAATAACTAGATAAATTAAGATCATTATACTGTAAAATAAAAACATATGTGATAACAGGTGCGTCTGTGAAGGATGAAGAACAACTGTGTTAAATGTGTTACATATAATTAGATGTCTGCACTGTTAAATGGACTTTCATCTCCTGCTGATAAACCAGTCATATTCACACAGGAAACAACCCCTTACAGCTGTTCTTTGCTCACTGGCGTCTTTATCTCGGGCCTGTGTTGAAGACACTGACCTGTACCTGAATGTGTCTCATTACTGTCAGGTTGGATATCAGATGGGACCGATAACACACATGGCAAGTGTGTTACCCTGAGCGTCTCAGGAGGAAGCGAACTGTGACCCAGAACGGAAATGTGACTCCTCTTCTGTTCTCTCATGTCGCAATGCTGAGAAATACAATAACCATTTACACCCGAGTCAAACAGACAAACTGAAACTGTAAAATATGTCCCACTGAGGTATGTCAGGTCAGTCGTGTCAAACTAAAGGACCTGATTCCTGTGTGAACTGAAGCTCTGCACTTGCAAACCTCACCTCAGTTCAAAATAGGCTTCACAAACCTCGATTCATGATAGCGTAATAAGAAATTGATTTTTTTTCCCCCCATCATGCTGTGCAGGATCTGGCTCTGTACAACGAGTTCACCATCAGTGACACTCTGACCTTCTTCGGCCGGATACACGGGCTGACATCGAAGGACACACAGGCACGGATGGACTTCCTTATTGACTTCCTGGATCTACCTCAGCAGCACAGTCTGGTTCGAAATCTCAGGTAAAATAGCACCATATACAACACACAGGTGACAACATGAATGTTGAAAGTTTAACATACATTTTGAACTGAGCCTCTTTGGAAAAGCTACACATGAGGTTGCACAATATCGTATTTAGGACTAAATTTGAATTCAATTTGAATTATGCTTCGTACCAGTGGGTATACAACACAGGGTGTTTGAAGAACCAGTGAGAAGAATCTAAATCATCATAGTGTGAATCAACAGCAAGTAAGCAAGCTTCAACAACAATGGTAGATTTTTCTGTGAACACCTGACTGCATAAGCTTAAAAAACACGTACAGTACATCCTTTGTACAGCCAGTTGGTGAAGTGAGATAAATGTTTTATGGCTGTCTGATGTCTCCTGGACTTTGACACATGATTCCCCCAAATACATTTATACACACATCCATGCAATCATAAACAAACTCTCTTCTGCTGGTCCAAAAGCCTGTGTCTATAAAACAATACGACTTTTGTCGATAAGGAGACGAGCGCAAGCCAAACAAAGAGAGAGCATTTCATTTATTATGTATGTGAAATAACATGTAAGCTCTGCTGGGTGTTTTAGACAAACATACAGTGTGTGCAAGGTTTTTCTGTCAAATCTCTAGTTAAAGCTTTTTATTCACATCCCTGATTCATTCAATCAAAGGCCCCTGGAATCAACGTTTATCAGCAGTTCATGTAATATTTATGCCATTTGTGGTGTGTCATGTTTCTGAGCTACGACTTAACGGTGGAAATGTAAAGTCATATACTATCAAAATAAACTCTATGGTGTTCTTTCTGTCTTTTTAACAACAGCCTCTTCGTCTTCACCGGTTTCAAAGCGGTTCTAGTGGTTTTAAAATAGGCAACTGAAACCGTTCAGTCAACATAATATGAAAGATATTTCTGGTATGAATATTCACACCATGTGGTGCTTCTGCTTGTCTTCTGTTTGACTCTGGATTATTCTCCCGTCTTTTGTCTTAAATATATTTAAAGCTCAATCTGCTGAATTTTGTTAAATTAAAGATGAAGTATTAGAAATGAAAGTAATGAAATAATGTCATACTGTCACACTGAAATGCCCGTTTCAGTGTGACGTAAACAACACAACCCCGCTCAGGTTGTGTCGTTTACGTCTGTGCTGTCAGGCAGGTTTGTCTTGCAGGTTTTGTCACTGTTACCTTCAGCTCCCACCACCTCCCTTTGGTTATGAAACGCATAGAAACGTGGGAGATTCACCTTTGTCACCATTTCTGTTGCTGTTGTCGAGGTCGCTTGTTTTCTTTCTTTAGTCTTACGTCTCTCTGTGCTGTGTTTCTGTGACAGCGGAGGTCAGAGGCGCAGGGTGTCTCTCGGAGCAGCTCTGCTTCAAAACCCAGAGCTGCTCATCCTGGATGAACCGACAGTCGGAGTGGACCCTGTGCTCAGGGCTAAGTATGCACAAAATATACGCACAACCACAAAAACACGCACGCCGCCGGCATCACTGACAGCGGAAAGAAACAGAAAAACAGGGTAGAGGAAGTAAGAAAGACACAGGGTTAAATAAAAATGTCAGCACATGAAAAATTACAACCATTTTAAGTTTCGCAGTCAAGGATTTTTATCAAGCCGCACTGACGCCACATAGCTTTGTGGTATATAAGTTACACGTAAGGATAAAGGAACACTGTGAGCAATACGTATTCCATATAATACAGTATATGCATATAATACATAACTTTATCTCCTCATATTTACAGTACATTCAGGAATTGCCTTTAGTCACATCGGTGCTTGTCTGAACAAATATCCAGTCAAGCTCTATCACCAGTAATCTTCTTTGTACACGGTGTATGAAGCGTAATGCTTTGTAGCTGCATGTTTGTACTGTAGATTAGATTAGAATATGAACAACATGAACTCATAACACTGACTGTCACATTGTTCCTGAGTTTTTGTTCCGGCAGCTGAACAAACAATCACCTGGGAGAAGTGAACGTGATCACAGTTTACGACAGATTCTTTGGCCCTGTAGTCACAGAAGTAAATATTGGACCCATTTTTCACAAGCCACACATCTCCTGATCATTCTGACACTACGACAGCGTTTCCCAGACATATCTGTCTCAGCAACGCGCTCTGCGAGATCTGGCAACGTAAATCTAAAGGAGGTAAAAACGAGCGGGAAAATGAAGCAAATCATAACTCTAATAAAATAACGTTACATATTAGCGCCCACTTAGCACACAGGAAGTGCACAGTTTTATACCACCGGTGCAAGCGTAAGGAGCACCATCTTTGTTGTACAGAATCTCTCATAAATACCTGAAATATAAAACATTGAAGGAAAACACAAGGTTTAAAATTCACAGCAGTATATGAAGTTTGTAGCAAACTTACTGCCAGAAGTGGGTCTATTGGAAATGTCATTATTCATATTATTTATCATACGTGATTATTTTTATTTACATTTAGTTGAGATTGTTCTAATTTCATTTATCTGTATCTGAGTTAAATTTTCAGCTGGTGAGAGAATGTTTTTTGAAGCCCAGAACTGTGAGATCTGAATCAATTATTGACATGCACGCTGGGCGAACTTTATGTCCTCTGTTAATCTGAACACATCTCTTCATCTGCCCGTGTATATGCTAAGACTGCAATGAAATATCGTGAAAGACATTCTACTCGCTGTGATTCACTTTATTTACAAAAGATCTTGCAAATTCAATCAAATGATCACCTTAAGGTTATTGAATAACCTAGAGTCACTGCCTATTGTATGAATGTCTTGTTAACTTTATTTTGAACTCTGTCACAGAAGCATTTTCCCAAAAGTAAACCCTGTAATCATCTAATATTCTCAATGTTTCCAACTTCGAAGCAGATACAAAGATACTGTATGTACCGAACAGTTACACTTAACATATACGTCGCTTCATTTCCTTGAGAGAGCTTGCAACGTTTGTTGGAAAGCACATTTTTGCTCTTAAATGGTGTTGCTCCAATCCCCTTGTATAACAGCAGCACCACGCCACATCAGATCAGACATTTGGCAGCCTAACAGCTGTTGGCAAAGCTGGGAGCTTTTTCCGAGCGCGATTTTTGGCAAAACTCGATTAGCGACAGGGTCAAACGTAATGTCATTTGTTTGGTCTCTTCCATCTCCTTTCTAGGATCTGGCAGCATCTGGTGGAGATCGTGAAGACGGGGAAGGTCTCTGTCATCATCACCACTCATTACATAGAGGAGGCCAGGCAGGCCAATGTGGTGAGATAACTCACATGCATGGACACACACAGAAAACCATAAAATGAGCACTTAGTCAATGAAATGATGAACCACATCCATGCCGAGTCTTTCATGTTTCAGCTCCACATGCAAAAACAAAGGGTCCATTGATATCTACTCTGCGTCGTAGCGTTGGGTGAAGTTTATTCTCTATTAGCTTTGACAGACGGGACAAAAGATGAAACTACGCGAGAGTAACATAGAGAAAAAAGTGCCCTGTAGATTTTGTAAAGAGAATTGTTTTTGCATTTTCCATTTTTGTTTAACTTGTTGACTTGTCAGATTAATGAATCTTGTTTTTTTTTTAACATGTAATGATGACGGGACCTCACACAGAGAATAAATGAACACTGAACAATGCACCGTACATACAGTACGCCTTCATCCCCTCATATTTACAGTACATTCAGGAGTTGCCTTGATTACTAGTCATATCGGTGTTTGTTTCAGCACAAATCCGGTCAAATTCTTTCACCAATAATCTTCTTTATACATAGTGTTTAAAGTTTAATGCTTTGTCGCTGAAAGTTTGTTCTGTAGATTAAAATATGAACCTTTATGAACCCATGTTACTGAAAGGAACGCAAACCCAAAATATTTAGCAGACAAAACATATCTGCCAGAGTATTTGTCATTTAGCTGAACAAACAATCACCTCTAATCTCCTTCCCCACATGCTTTATATTCATGTGCAGTATGTGTGATTGTCTTTAAGTGATACATCCATTACTTGTAGTTTAATAAAGAGGGGACCGTTAACCAATGATTATATCCATATCATAACTTAAAGCTTCTGGCCTAATATTTTAGTTTGATACAAAAGATTAGAGCCTTTAAAGGACTACCAAAAAATCATCAATGAGGGTTTCAGTGGAGTACTTTATTGTCCCGTGATGGTTTAAATTCTGTTTAAGAGGATTTTGGAGCAAAATAACCAGAATGCTTCTCATATTTTTGTCTCATTTCTCTAAGACACTGAAAAAAGAGACTATTGTTGTTACACAATGTGAATATTAGCACTCAAATCTTGGTCAAATCTTGATCTTGTTAATATGTTGAACTTTATGTGTGATTTCCAGACTTTTAATGCTACCGTGTCAACAGATCACAGAACCACAGTTAATCAGCTTTTTTCAGTACTAGGAAATGTAGGTGAAAGTGTCTGTGTGTGTGTGTGTGCGCGTTGGAGGATGGTTTGTGAAACCACCTACAGCGCAAAAACTCAAACCTGTCTGTCCACTCAAATGTCTCAGTGGTCTCTCCATCAGGCACAAACGATGTCACAGTGGAAAAAGTCGCACTGACTGAGCAGGAACGAGGGAGATTTGCTGATTTATTTCTGCCTTTTTGACATAAATGTGTCAACTGAAGTAGGACACAAGGTGCAGCACTCCACTGCCAAGGAATGAGCTTTTTTTTCGGTTGTGTCAACATGCCCCGTTGTTGTTTCATCAGTCTTACTCCGTCTGGTACAATGGCTAGACTTTGATCACACGGGAGTGTTGTTTATGGCGCGTTTGACCCAACAGACTGATACGACACGTTTGCAGCACAAAGAAATAAGACCTTACTTGTCGTTCAGACTTCTTGGTTGTGTCTGAATTGCTTTCTTGTGGTAAAATGTTGTCAACTCTTTGTGCCAGAAAGTTAATAGAAACCTTTATTCGCTATTTGATACAAAAATTACCCAGCAGCATTAACATTTCTTATTATTGTTGGATGGTGGATCAGTTTCTCTCCAGATCTGGTTCATACTTCTGTCCTTTCTCCAGGTTGGTCTCATGCGAAATGGCCATTTGCTGGCTGAAGCTCCCCCAGAGGCAGTCATGAAGCTGCACAGTGCAACAGTAAGTACAGACCAAAACCCCCATGGGCTGAAGGGGAATTAACCCAGGGGTGCAGGTAGTCAGGGTAGGGAGCTTAGGGCTGTTTGTCTGGTTCCACACTGAGAAAAATATAATCAAAGGTATCACACTTGACATGCAAGAGACTGTATAAATATAAATGAGTGGATGGAAAGAATATGCTTCTTCTGGTAGTTTGGTTCACCCTCATTATCTTCCACTGCAGACCTTGGAACACGCCTTCCTGCAGCTGTGTCAGACGTCAGACCGGATTGACTCTAAACAGGAGTCTAGTCCGCAGGCTTTGGTGTTGGAGAACAGCCAGTCATTTGAGAGTGGGCGAGACGAGAGTCGACCGATTCTTGGGCTCGCACCAGAACCTACAGAAGAAATTCCCAAGTATTCAGGTACCGGTCTGGAAGAGCGTTGGACTGTGAGGTGATTTAGTGCAGCGGCCACACCGAGGATTCATCGATCGATTAACTGATTCTTTTATTTGCGAGTGCACAAAAAGTGCCCAACCCCCATGGGTTTATAAGACAGCAAAAGCACAGGTGAAGAGGTCAAATATTGCAAGATGACAGGTCGCGTTACAGCTCAGTCTTTAAATATTCTGACGTCTCTCACAAGCATGGCGAATAAAAGGTTCCCCTTTCTGAAGCACAACTCGGGTTTTTCATAATCATTTAGCCAAAAGAAATCAACATATATAGAGGACATTTTAAAATACACTCCTTACAGTGAACCAAAAAAATTTGGCTCATTTTCAAGTTCGGCCAGCTCACACGAGAAAACAAAGTCCGTCTTTTGAACGTATGACTTCTGTTTAAGTTACATTTTACTTGTTACTTGTTATTCTTTATGACAATAAATATGTGAAGTGAAGTAAAATGCTTGAAAACATGAGTAAATAAAAAGAACCTCTGTGAACTGTGTTACTTTTCTATCCTCCGTACGTGACCTCAGTAGGAACCTAATTTCAACTCAACTAAACATTTATTGGAGATTTACATGTTTGATTGTGCCTTTGGAAAAATAGCTGTAGTGCATTTTTATTGTGTTTGTACAGCGGACTGGAAGGTGCGAGCCAGACATGTGCTGCCAAAGTGGAGAAACATTGCAGCCCTGACGATAAAAACCCTGGTGCGAATGAAGAGAATGCCGGGGTACGACACATTTACTGACGATTACAGTGATATTTAAGATGTAAAATCAGCAAATCAGAATGTTTGTGTAATGTTTGTGACTGTGATCCATCTCCTCTGTATTCCTAGGTCACTGTGTTTCCAGTTCTTGCTGCCAGTCATCCAGATCTCTCTGATCTGCCTCTGTATCGGAGGCGACCCGAATGGGATCCAGGTTGCCGTGGTGAACAACGAGACCTCCACTTCATCCTACAGCAAATTGTTGCTCTCCTTCCTGGACAACTCCAGCGTCCACCAGGTATTTATCTTATCTCCATATGTCCTCTTGCAACATTGTGAGTTTGCCTTTTTGTCACCAGTGCTTGTTGTCTTGTTCTCTGTACCTAACTGAAGGTTCATTAGAAGTTATTACACATCACTTTGGACAGTGTTTGGTATTAAATCTCTATTAAAACTAAAAGAGGTGCCGCGTAACTGTTTCTAATTGAATCAGATTGCGCAAATGTATTGTGTGCATGTTGCTCGCTGAGTTGGAAAACTTGTTAGACTTGGTGAAATGTTCAGTCTGAAAAGGAAGTGCAAGGCTTTTCTCCTTAGAGTTCAGTTTATTTTGTCTGTAGATCAGTTTCACTTCTGCTTCCAGCAGAACAAACATAGCAACTTTCTAGTTTCTGTTTTCTATGAAATCAGTGAAAGAGACATGTATCTACAGTATGTGAGTAGTTATGTGTGTGTCTATTTCATGCAAATTAGTGGAATGTTACTAAGTACATTTACTAAGGTACTAAACTAGAATACAAATTTGAGATACATTACTTGAGTATTTCCATTTTCTGCTACTTTATACCTCTAATCGACTACAACTCAGAGTCAGATATTGTACCTTTTATTCATCTACATTAATTAGAAGTAACAAGTTTGCAGATTCATATTATTAATATAAAATAAAAATCAACTAATACATTTTCACCCAACAATATGTACAAGAATTACAAAGAGCCTCGCAATTACCAGCTGCAAAATTAAAGATGAACACGTGGATGCATTGATAAATAAATTCAATTACATTTTATTTATATAGTGCCAATCACTATACAGGATTATCAAAAGGCACTACACAAATTCAGATCGAGACTATACTGAGAAAAAACCCAGCAAATCCTACAAGAGCAAGGCCAGGGCGACAGTGGGGAGGAAAAACTTCTTTTACAGAAGGAAAAACCTCCGACAGAACTGGGGTACAGGTAGGCGGCCATCTGCCTCGACCGGCTGAGGTTAGCGAAAAGAGAAGAGAGACAAGAAAAGCATAGAGAAAGAACAACAAACCACACAGACACTGGACGGGTTGGAGTCGAGAACCACACATCAGGAACGTACAGATCCAGAGATACCTGTAGGAAGGAGCAGGAAGCGAGAGGACGGAGAGGAAAAAACACAAAACTGCAAGAAAGGGAAGACACAAAGTTAGTAACGTGTAATGGAGACATATATAATACATGAAGAGAGACAGAAAGAGACAGAGGAGAGATGCTCGATGCATCACTGTCCCCCAGCAGACTAAGACTATGCAGCAGAAATAAAACTATAATAAATATATTTATTATATTATTCTGAGATGGGCCATTTTGCCCTTTTACTTTTGGTTCTTTGTGTTTTATTTAAGTAAGGACTGTTTTACTAAGCAGGACTTTTACTTGTAACAGAGTATGTTTA
>JAPQRN010001421.1:3805-39219 GCA_037367275.1 Coranthus polyacanthus | reverse complement strand
CACGGAGGTGACCTCCCTCTGTAGATATAAACGGCTCATTTTAAGGTAACAATAAAACACATCTTCTTATTTTCAGGTGATTATACACTAATGACAACATAATTCTGAATATTTTGTCCCACCTCTGCACATAGATCCCCCTAAATCCCGTAAATCTTACACACTGGACATGCACATATTATACAGGATAAATCTAGCTCTTTGTGTCTCAGGGTCAGCAGGGTCAGGCTTAGTGTGAGAACAGTGAGCCAGTGGAAACAAGAGAATTGTTTTTTCTATTGATTTCCAATAGACATGTGGTAGGAATCAATAGACAGAGAAGGCTCTCACAGAAGCGGCCATCGGTTTGTTTTAGGTGCAGGTTTGTGAGTCTAAATCTGTGGGGTGGGTCCATGAAGGCTGGTTAGTACATTCTTTATGGATGTGTGCACGCATATCTGTCAGTCAGTTTGTGTGTGTGTGTGTGTGTGTATGTACATGTGTTAATTAAGGTGCTGAAGTCCAAAGAGACCACCACTCCATAAATCACTTCCTGCGTTGGCTGTATCCACGGATCACTGTGGGATTGCCACGACAACAGCTCTAGATTGCTGTGGCAACCGGCTGGTCATGTGGCCTCTCAGTGCAGGTCTATTTTTGCACGTTGTCAGGGGAGACGGATAGTGTCTAAGGACAGGCCCATGAGCACGCACGCACTCACAAAGTCAGTGCCTGCAGATTCAAGTTGAGAGAGTTACCACCTTAATCTGAGCTGAGACTGACTTTTCTCTGTTTTGATTTCATTTAACCGTTTCACATCTTGTGCCACGCCGCTGCTCTGCTCACACTCCCCTCTGTCTCTGTAATTTACAGTCTTCACAAGCTTACAGTCTGTTGACCTTTCCTTTCTTTTCTTCTAGTATTTTTGGCTGAGGATCAGAGCAGAATGTCGGGGAGGGTTTCGCACTCAATTTTTCTCGACCTCATCTTCTCATTTGACTTCCAAATAAAAGGAGTTCAGCGCATGTGCAAATAAATCTTAAAGAATCTTCAAACTAAATGCATTATGGTCTCTGTCTGAATCAGTTGTTTAGCAGTGGAGCTGTCTTGTTAGTGATGATAACTGTAATTCAAAAAAGTAGCTGCTGAGCTGTAAAAATAACAATAGTGTTGTAGCGCTCAAGACCAAAGACGGGATCATCAGTCATTTTATTTCAAGGCCACAACTGTTTGGATATCAGTAAATGGCCTGTGCATCATCTGATTTATTTGTTAACATCATTACTGTGACTTGATGTAAATCTTTCTGCTTCAAATGCAGCCAATAACGTAAGTGACAAATAAGAGTGCTAATTAATTTGGAGTTTGTAAATCAAATGCGCCTATAAAACATTTTACAAATAACGTCACTCTTTCTCACACTGGGCGTTAGATACTTAAGAGAGAAAAAATACACATCTACAACATGTTATATTCTTGTGTAACTATTTGAAAAACTTGGTTGCATATTGCTCTTGCTCCGTATCTGGTCTTGGTCTTGACTACAACACATGACAAACGTTGCCTCTTTAAGATTATTTTTATATCACCCCAGAAACAATACGTTCACTCAATATCTCATTCTATCCTTTGCAGATCTTTTGTGTGTGAATCCAGACAACTCTTTTAGAGTATCTCTCTCTCCTCCCTCTTTCTGTGCAGATGCCTAATGAAGGCTCCTTGGTGCTGGTCATAATCCTGATCGTGCTGCAGGGAGTCACTGGCATCTCGTTCGGCCTCGTCATCTCGGCTGCAATCGACGACGAGCAGAGCGCCAACCAGGCCGCCCTTGGGATCTTCTATCCCAACCTCATCCTCAGCGGTAGGCTTTGTGTTGTGTGTGTTTTTCTGTCCTGGTGGAGACTTTGAACCAAATACACCCTAATATGGGGACAAAAGAGTGCTTTTTTAGGGCTGAGACTTCTAGGATTAGAATATTTTTTTACTGCTACTGTAAATCAGTTCCAAGTATCAGTTATCAGCCTCCTATTGTTAGTATTATTATTACTTAGTTTTACAATATGTTGACTTTTACTCAAATTGCATTGTACTGTGTTCATATGACACTATGGTGAAATTGGTCTTGTAATTGGCAATGTAATGATTTCAGCAAACTGAAATTATGATGCTGAACTGACGAAGGCCACAAGCCGAAAATACGCTGGTCTAGCTTTAATAAAGTTGTTCTATACTACAAGTGCTGCTGGAGTCCATGACCTGCAACAAACTGCAATTAAAAAGTGACAAAATGAGCAGAGCGGTGAGACTCCATCACCGCAGGTAGAAAATTTAATACTAGTTATAAACATTATCGCTATCAGCAGTCTTTGCCGTGTGCTCAGAGATACGTGTTGACATGTCACAGCTGCCAGTATCAATGTCGCCACTTCTGGTAGAAACATTATCACTCCTGTTAAAAAAGATTTAAAGATCAGAGCCCGTGGTAGAAGCACTGTCTGTGCCAGCAAACGTGTCACCACAGCAGGTAGAAACATCAGCGTCTGTCAGGAGAAATGTATTATCACTGCAGGACATCATTCCTATTGCTCATCTGGAATGATGAACTGATTGCGGTTGCGTTCACAGTAGCTGCAGCATCTGTCAGTTTATGCTGCCACCTCCTCACCTCCTTCCCTGGTTTAGATGGTGGAGAATAAAATATACTTTGATTGCAGCAAGGCAGAGGTGGGAAGTGAAGCACAAAGAGTTTATTCCTGTACTTAAGTAGAGTTTCCAGGTATCTGTAGTTTACGTTTTTTTCTCCCTAGATTTTAACACAAATATCTGTACTTTCTACAACTTACATTTTCAAAACTGGCTCGTTACTTTACTCTTTACCTTTCCAACATCAGGAATGACTTCAACCTAAACGGCTGGAACAATAACCCAGAGGAGACGATCCCTCGGTCTAACCATCGGTGCATATCACGCAGGACAAACGTAACTAGACCAAAACGCTGTGACAAGATGTAACAAGACGAAAATTACGTAAAAGACACAACAAGACAAAAACAAGTAAAAGACACGACAAGATGAAAACTACACGACAAGACGAAAATTATGAAAAGACACAACAACACGGAAAAACTATGTAACAAGACGGAAAATAACGTAACAAGATGAAAGCACACCTAGTGTCTGATTTCATGCTTCAGTGATGGAATCTGAATTCTTATTCAACAAGATGTAAAAGACATAACGACATCACGAAGAAAAGGCGTCATAATGTTTTGAGTTCTGTTGCTGACAGTGAAAACTGATTTGCACATTGGAGTGAAGTTAGTACTGTATTCATAATTTAGTTCATTGTTTTTCATTTTATTTGAATGTAGTGAAGTGTACTTTCTGAGTACATTGCAGAGTCTGTACTATTTTATACTTCTACCTGAGTAAAGAAGTTGAATCGTACTTTTCCTTTTTACTTTTTTCACTCAAGTATCTGTACTTGAACTTGAGTAAACAATGCGTGCACTTTGCCACCTCTGCAGCAGGGTATAAATAGGAAAAAGGGGATTTTACGTGATAGAGTAACTAGATACGAGCTGTGCTTTAACTGGTGTGAATGCGGTCTCACTTAGTGTCCGGTGTGTCCTGCTAGGTATTATTTGGCCGGTGGAGTGTATCCCTTATCCTCTCCGCTACCTCAGCCTGATTCTCCCTCAGACCTACGCCTCTGAGTCCCTTCGCTGTATCATGTACAGAGGTAACGTATACGCACACATTACACAACACATCGGTTTCAGTCCACACATGTTATTGTCACATGTGTGTCGAGTACATACACTCCAAGTCCACTTCTCCAGCCTGTCCTCTAAATCATTAATCAGGTTTAGATCCTGTGTAATTCATCCTCCTGGAATGGAAGGTATAGTTGTTTCTGTCTGTCTCCTGACCTTTTTCTCTGCTTCGCTGTCTTGAGCTCTGACGACAGCTCCAGCTCCGCGTTACACGATACAGGCCTAAGACAGGAAGTCAGACCAGCTATTTCCTGCCGCTATCGTAGAGGAGCAGTGGAAGACGAGACGCGGAGAAACTGAAACTTTTCACTAAATTAATTACTGTATACATTCTGCAGCTACATTTATGGATGAAACCCTGAACATCTTTAATACTCTTTAATATCACAGAATCTCAGTGGAATATGTGTTCGGTGGAAGTTTACTCATGATTATTTTGCAACAGCAGGCTGCCGACTTACTGTAGTTTTTAGATTTTCATTAGTTTTTATTTAGGCTTTCAGTTTGGTTTTTGATTTCAGTTTAGTTGTAGTGCATAAATAGTTTAGTTTTATTTTAACTTTGATGAATGGACTAGGTTTAGTTTAGTTTTATTTTGGTTTTAATGTTAGTTGTAGTTTTTTAGGAACAGAGGAAAGCCTTGATTTACAGAAGCTGAAAAGGGTTGGATGACACAATGCATGACATCAAATATGATTCACAAAAACCATGGTGAATTCAAGATCTGATGTTGTGCAAAATCCATTTGAAGTGGTATCAAAGTCGTAGGAATCACGGGGCAGATTGAGGGCAGTTTGTTTTAGCTCATGGTGCGTTGTACATTACATGTTTTGTATTTAGTTGTCATGTTTTTATTTCAGTTAACAAAATTCTTTTTCATTGCTATTTTTAGTTTAAGTCTCAGTTTCCGTTTGCTTGGTCATATCTAACAGTAAGGGACCAGGAATACGGATAATTCTGCATTAAGGTATTAGGTGATGACTATCTGTAAACACACTGGACAACTTCCTGTCACACTTTGTTAACAGCCCTCTCCAGTAATAGACCATAAATATATAGTATGTCCTTTCCACAGGCTGGGATCTGACTCGGATGATGGTGTGGCGAGGGTTTGCAGTCACCCTGGGCTGGAACACTTTCTTCCTCATCCTGGCCACAGTCATCCTCAAGCTAAGGACGTGACAGCCTCGTCCCAGAGGACATCCTTCAGTTTGGGCCGGAGTCATCAGGTGAGGCCCGGGAGAAGCCGGCGACTGACTTGGACCTCCCGACTGCGGATGGACGGGTGCAACAGTGAGCAGGAGGAGGGGTCGCTCATAGACTGAAGGGTTGATGCGTCAGTCCCTTTCCTCCGAAATGAACGCACACACTCACACAAACACACACACACACTGCTGTTGCTCCTGCCAGCTGCCTGATCCTGCAACAGTTGTGTTGCATCAGTCTGTTCAAGTGCAGATTCATTTTTAAAACGCTGCACAGATGAATGAAGATACACGTGCACAATATGAAAATACATATTATAGTGATTATAAAGCTTTTCCACTTCTATGTGCAGATTGGTGACAATTTTCATCCCATGTAGGCCATGTACCAACTCAGGTTCATAATTTTTTGTATTGTTTTGTTTATTTTTTGCCCTCGGTCTTAATGCTAACAGGAAGGCTTTTTTTGTGTTACACAGCTGAGGCCCAAACGTGACAAAGTTCAAGTGTTGTAACAAGAGTCCCAGCTGTTTTGTTTGTCTCTCTGCAAGAAAATGTGAAAACTTTTACCCCATCACCTTTCTCCATTGCTTCTCATGAAGTGGACTGTCAGTGGGAAAGCAGAGTACACGTAAAAGTGCTGAAAACTTCACTTCTGAATGAATAAACAAACCAGAAAATTCTCACTTGTTCTGGCTTTCCACAGTATCTTCTCTAGTTGCATGTTTGTCATATCTATACTCATTTATACATCCTGTATTGTGTATGACAGGAAGTGGTAACCATGTCTTGTCGGTCTGCGTTACCAGGTGCTCAGCTGTGAACCGTCTGACATTTTATGTTCAGGTTGAAGATGTTGCTTAGAAATTGTTTTTTTTTTGTGCCTGTGCTTGCGTCTCTCGTTGAAGAAAATGTGGAGTTTCCTGTTGGTGATGGGGGATACACTGGTTCTGTGATGCCTTTTTAAAACACATCACTTTCCACTTTGCTGGACAGAGTGGAGGCCGTCAGATACTGATCTAAGAAGTTGCCTGCATCTACATTAACATTTTAATTTTATACACCTGCGCATACGACATTCTGTAAATGAAGCGCCGAGCATTAGTAACAAAATAAAAGCACATCGGAGTAATAATGTTTGGATGGATTCATGGATTCAGAGAGGCGCCTGTGGGAAAAGGGAAGGAAAATCCCCTAAAACTTGCAATAAATATGAGACAGATCAGCATCTACAGACCATCATGTCTGATTATAATTAGTGATTGGAGTCTATAGCAGTCGAGCAAGCGAGTGCTGACTTTGAGCTGCATGACTTAAAGGTCCGGTGTGTAAGATTTAGGGGGATTTAATTTCAGAAATGGAATATAATATTCATAATTATGTTTTCATGACTGTATAATTGCATGAAAATGAGAATCGTTGTGTTTTTGTTACCTTAGAATGAGCCGTTTCTATCTGCAGAGGGAGCACAGTCGAATCCGCCATGTGTCTACAGCACTGACTTCCTCTTCTTCTTTTTCCATTTTATAGCAAGTGACACCCAGCGTTAAGGTGAATTACTGTCACCTACTATGTTTGAGTTCAAGCCTTTTTTGCAGCCACCATAGCTGAGGGTGTGGGGTGGTAATCTGCAACTCCACCACTAGATGTCACTGAATATCACATACTGAACCCATATAAAACGCCTCAGTGAGTAAATTAACCCACAGCAATTTTTTTATCATACACACTCAAAAGGTGTGTGTATTTTTGGATATTCTGTAAAGACTCATTAGTATATTGCTGTTAATTAAGCAGTAGGCCAGCCATTGCACTACGATATGCGGCATTTTTCCCAATTACAATTGTGCATTTTGTGATTTTTTTTCTAACAAAAAAGTAGATTAAGGTGTTAAATGTTAATCACTTATTAACAGAAGGTTATCGTAGCTGTACTTTGATTCTGAGTGAGTTGGTACTCCCATCACTGTTAACAGGACAGGGCATATTGATCTCCAAACCAGGCTCTCTGTCTTCAACACTTATGTCCAGAAGACATTAATTGGTAATGAGAACTTTTTACAACGTTTAAAAGACCAGAGACCGCAGACTGTCAGGCAATCCAGCATAACATGTTGTGCCAATCTAATAAAGAATGAGAAATGTTTACATGTCTGAAAGCATGCTCAATATGCTAAAATAACTGATATATATTTTTATGGCATACATGTTTTCCAGTCCAGTTGTGTATCTAACATATACATACACTGTACCAGCATGCCTCGTGTTTGTGATGTGTTGCTTAACGTTCCTGTAACCACGATGCTACAGTGCTGCTAATGGCAGAAACATTTATGTAATGGAGATTTTTTTTCCTTCCCTTTAAGGAGATCATGAAAGAAAATTAAAATTCATCTATACTACATTTACCATAATTACACGATTACGTCATGGCTCATGTGCACAGTATGCTGTGTGTAATGTTAGATGCTGGGAGAGTGTTCCCCACGCTGTAAATCTGCTGTTACTATTGTTGCTCTGCTGTGCATTCATCAGTGTTCCTGCTGCATATTTAAGGGACATTTTCCTGTTTTGGAGAAATATTGAAGTAATAGCTGCTAAATAGTCCCTCTGAAGCTGAATAGGTGTATTTGCTTTTAGCTTGTTTTCCATAATGTTCACAGGAGACCAGCTACTAAATGGACTTTTAATGTATTTTGGCAGACTGTGTGTAGATTGCAGCTCACATGTTCACATGTTTGTCCCTCAGCACAAAGTTGATGATGAATCCCACATCCTGATGGGATTAACTCGGTGCCTCAGTCGTCTCCAAACACGCATTAAGTTTAATGTATATGGCGTGAGTTTAAATAGAGGACAATCTCTGGTAAAACACTTAGCGGAAAGGATGAACCGTGTGTGGAAATATTCTGGCTATGCCGTTTTATGGACAATTTGGATAATTTTGCCGAAAGCATCTGTCTACGATGGTCATATAAGTTTTGTTTTTCACTGTTAAAATTAAAATATCTGTGCTCTGTGAATTCAACCAAAATACAAAAAAAAAACACCATGTAAAAGCACACATTAACTTTATCCTATTGGCAGATATATCTCCATTTGTTTAATAAATTTGACATTTAAATAGACTGCAATTTACTTATTTTGTAAATGATATCGGCTACTTATGGAACTAATTAGTCCCACATTGTTTTGTTTACAAAATGCCTTAAAGAACTAATAGATCATAGTATGTTAATGGTAAATACTTGTTTAAATGCCCCAACAAAAGTAATTTAATTCATTCTAATTGAATTTTAGTCCATCTAATCGTGGCTTTATTGAGATTTAAGAGATTAGACAATGGTTTACAGAGCAGTTCTTAGTATGGTTTATACTGGAATATTGCTGTTCATGTAATAATTGTATATTGTGTTATAAAAGTATGCATTACCAGGATTTAGTTCACCCTGCTCCAGTCGACTACCTCCTCTGTCTCCCCAAAGGGCATGTACAAGATTTACAGTCTTATGCTGTGACATATTCATGAATTTTGGACCAATAAACCTTGTTGACAAATCTGTGTTTCGTCTTGTTGTTCTGTATTTTTGCAGCGGTGCCAGATTTTACTCAATACCAAAGACTGAAAACCCCCATAATTCCTGTGGTTACGAAAACAGCCCGAAGCCTGAGGAAGACAGATTGTTCAATGACCTCATGCCTGCTTGCATCACTGTGTTGTTTGTCGCTATAGTGACGACGACCCCGCTGCCATATGTAGCATTTAGATCTTCACCTGACCGCTTGAACTGTGTGAGCGAGAGGGAGAGTGAGATGACAAGAAATATGTAAACTAGAAAGCACTCAGAGACCGCAAAATCTCCACCAAGACAGCAACATGACCTGGACCTTAACCTAAAACAGCCAAAGGTTGTCTGCACTCACTGTCATCGGGAACTCACAAAAACAAACTCAGTTTGTCCAAAACACACAGACAGACACATAAAACAGAATATCCTTGGTGGAGGTAAAAACTACAAAGCTCTTAAAACAAATCAAATGTAAACTCCAAGAATCCAATTCACTCTCTGACCGTAACAAAATGCTAAATCTACTGGGATTAAATAGTGTCAGAGACGTAGCTTGTGAACAGGAAAGCTCCCAGACCGTTAGGTGGGTCAACAAACTCTACTCCACACCAGGGTCTCAAAATGTGGCAACTGCACTGACTGTGACCCTCCTCCTCCTCAGAAATCCAATGGACAATTTGCAGTGGCGTCTTATACATCCACAGTAATATGTTTTAAAATGCATAACTTGTGCTACATTTACACCAAGCGTCCACACTACTCTGACTACTTTGCGTTTTAGAAAACCTAAACGCTGCTGACCCTGCTTTAGTTTAGAAACTCTGGGTTAATGTATTATAAAGTGATTGAGAAAAAACAGAGACTTTTGGAAACAATGATGCAGACACCTGTTTCAGCCTTGACTACCAGCTGCTAATTAAACATGCATACTGAATTACAGGCATTTCTGCTCTTGTTGTCTCTGTCAGCAGCTTTTGCATAGATAAATGATGCATTTTATCGTGATACTAGTGACTACATTCGCAGCAGGTGAGCTGTTACAATTCCCGTGTGCGGCCATGTGACATGCGTGTAATGTGCGATTAATTGTTAATTGTGTTGCTAAGGTGACCGTGCGGACTGAGATTTTAAAGCACTGTTTTAAAATGAAAATGTATCAGTGTGGATGTAGCCTCAGCAGGAAACCATGTGATTCCTTTAGGACGGCGTTATGTGGGTTTTATTTCCTAAAATCAGCTTTGAGATATATATTCTATTTCTATTGTTATACAGAATATCAGTCAATATAACACGTCTGAGAAGCAGCATCTCTGGGAAATTGTTTCATATGCGCATCCGAGTCTGCTTATATTTACAAATATCTCTGAGCAATTTTGTTGTTGCTCGTCTTCTTTACACAGCGACACGGCTACAGTTTGACAGCTACACCTAGCAATGTGACCGCTGGAAAGTAAATAACTGCCTTGCTGACAGGCTACTATTAAAATGTTTCAGTGAAATGAGAGTCTGGCTGGCTCCCCGCAGCCAATTACAGCGGGTAGTGAGCATAATAACAACACTATACCTAATTACAGTCAATGACTCTGTAATTTCATGCAATGACACCCAGAGTCTCATAGGACAATACCATATGTAGAAGTACAAGCAGCTCAGTCTCTTATATCGAGGTGGACGTTATAATAATGATAAACTTTATTTGCATAGCACTTATGAACACAGAGTGATTGAAACAAAGTGATTTACAACAAACACGTAAAACAATGATAAAATACACGGTTATATTAAAAAAAACAAGCAGGCTGAGAGAATACCAGCAGAATAAAACATAAGCCGTGTGTTACGTTTACTGTTATGAAAGGAAAAAGAGTGATCAAAGTGAAAACTGACTCATCAAACATGATGAAAGCGCAGCTTATTTGATGAAGCTGATCCATATGTTGTAATCTTGCGCAAGCTTTAATTAAAGGAGAATTCCAGTAACATTTACAGTTAAACCCCATTTACGACCGTCTACATCTGGCCTACATTTCCTCTCGTTACTTTGCATCACGTCATGTAATTATATTTATAAATATTTCCATTCTTTTTCATTTTCATTAAAAACACAATGCGATGCTGAGCTGAGCCTGAAATTAAACCTGTCTTTAAATTAATTGCTGTTCCAGTGAACACAGCGGTACTAAACAAGTAGACAAAAGAGCCCTGTCAGCTTATGTGGCAGTAAAGTTGGTGATGAAACACTGACAAAACCAAAGAAATGTTCATTGTGCCTGATTATTTGAAGTTAAGTAGGAAATGGAGACCGGATCTGCAAGTACAGAGCCCTCCAGGGAGAATAAAGAAGAGATACGATCCACAGAATAAACAGCTGAAAAAGCATGAAGCATTTACTAATGGAATTAAAATATATACACATTACATCATTACAGTTACATTAGGGAATACAGGAAAATTATTAGCTATTTAATATTTAATACAGTAATTTACCAGATACACATCTGTATAATGCTATAATTTCTACAGTATATTACCTGATGGTGTGAATGTTTTATATTCACAGGAAACACACCAGTACTCTATATCCAGTATATTTAGCTGATTGTTGACTATTGACTACTGGAAGCTGATAATAAACAACAAATAAACTTACATTTACAGTAGAAGCAGGAGAGGGAAAAAATAAAAGCCTGTTAATGCTGCGTATATTCTTTCCATTTTGTGCCATTTATAAAGTATTCAAAATGTGCATATTGTTTTACTGATGAGTATTACTTCAGTCTAAATGCATTTATTTGGTCTCATTTATAAGGTGTTTTCAGTGTTTTTTCAATGATACATGTGTGAAACAAAGTTGTGATTTATCAAACATATATGTCTGGAAAATATAAAATAGGTTGATGCAGAAACAGCAGTAAAAATGATCAGGAACATTCATCAACGCACTTCACTCCTTTCACGATTCGTAGATAAAGGCAGTTGTGAATTGGGCTGCAATGGTTTTGAAAAAGTAGGTCCCCAGAAAAAATACAAAAAAAAAAAAAAAGTTTGAGAAACACAGAGACTTTGAGTGTTTTGACAGGATTTAAACACACTTACACTGGTATGTTCTGTTAAAACTGCTGCACAACTCCCTTTGTTTTTTTTTTCGTCAAATACAAAATGCAGCATGCACACACACACACACACACACATATACAACAACAGCGAGATTTGGATTTGTCAGTTTAAAAAAAAAACATGAGCTGAGCACATTTGATTCATCTGGTCCGGTCACCCCATGTGCCTGGTTTGTGATATGCTAAACATTCTGTAAACATTATCCTGCGCATGGTTACTGTCACCATGGCAGCATGACAACACCACTCGGCCTGGCCCCTCAAACACGGGACAGTAGTGTTATTTAATATTTGGCTACGCATGAGCACAGCATGTTTCTATCACATAATCCTGTCACACCAGCGCAGACTTCTCCATGCAGCCCTCCTGACTCCCCGTGTGCAGCTGAATCCAGCCCAGCTGTTGCTATGTTTTGGACTTATCACACAACAACAACAACAAAGAATAAAATGCTCCCTGAGAACAGTCTGCCCTTAGTGCGATCCCATACACTTTGACCAGTGTCAGCATCACATGGGACGGGGGGCAGATGCTTTTGCAGAGATTTAGGTCACTTACCTCATATTAAGGAAATTCAACAAGTTAAGTAACTCAGTCCAAAACATATCTGTTTGTGTGGGTGCAGCTCAAGAGTTTATGCCAAAATAAGACTTCAGCTGTTAAAAAATTAGAACATTTGCTATTTTAATCCCCTCTCCTTTAAGGGAGGTTGCAGTTCAGCACCACCTCCATTTAGTCAAGGGTCCCGAAAGCCAACAAGAAAAATTCAACTTTTCTAAAATGTTTTTTATACAACAGCAGCTCTTCATCTATAGTTCAGTCACTGTATTTTTTCATTGACAAGTGTATGCATTGTAATGAACCAGTTTCGGCTCTTATTTATGGCAGACAAGTTGGATCAGATGTTTTACAGCTTTGGGAACTTTCCCACGGACTCAAAAAATAAAAACTTTTCTATCTATTTGAAAAACATAAACGAAAAGTACGAGAGAAGAGTATTCAATGATAGAATTATCGTTTTATTCTACACCCATTTTCTGCACATGTATTGTATATTATCATTTTAAAAATATTCAATTCTTCCCATTTCCAAAAGAAGTAAAATCTCACTTTTTATTATTTTATGCTCAAGTCTTCTTATTGCACGTTATATTCTAATAATTAACAATATCTACAGTAGAACTGAGGATAGACATGCACTTATCATGCACATGGATTTGCAAGAAAAGGTTTTTAGCAGGATACACAGCGTACCTGCAGGTTGTAATTGGACCACAGGCACCAAGTGTGCAAGCGCCTCTGTGCTGCATTTTTCATCATTTCCTGACGCTTCACACAGAACTGCAGCCCATTGGCTCTTGGAAAGAGAAGCCCTTGTCAAAACATCCATCAAGAGTGAACTGGCTGGAGCAGCATTTCACCCGAGGAATCAAAGGAAGGTGTGTCTGCGACTTCCAACATTGGAAACGTCCAGGAGAGGTGTTGGTGTTGTAACCATAGCAAAGTAAACAGAAGGGTTCAAACACAGATTAAAATGAGCACAAAGATTATGTAAGGTGTGCGTGTGCAACATGTGTGTCAGGATTCGTGTGCTGTGTGTGTTGTGTGCGTAGGTAGTGTATATGCACACATGGTTTCTTAAGACTCCTTATGCAGTCTTTTTCAGTTTGTGTAGCTTATTGCAAAACACTTGAACTTACAACACCCACTACTCACTTGGCATTGAATGCACTGTGTGCTTTATTAGCAAACGAACCATGTGTGTTTTACAGCATCGCAGTGGTACATTAGCCTGTCTCTGTGTGAACATATGGGTGTGTTTTATATTTTAATCCTTTCTCTTTCGGACAAAAAGCACTCAGTAAAGAAGAGAACAGGATTTAAGTGGTTATTACACTTAGTTACACTTGCAGTGCGAACAGGCACAAGATATTTTATTCGATTTTGGTTTAGATCTTACTCCACAGGGCACAGCATTGACAATATATTTCAAAGGGTTTTTAAATATCAAGTGAGATGACATTATTTAGCATTTTAGGCAGAAAAACAATCATCCTCATGCACATTTGAACACTGTCTGATTGTTCAAATACATTTAAATGCAGTTGAAAAAAGCTGCACAAGCATGGCTGATTTTGACCGGCTTGCTGACATTTGCATGCCAGAATTACTACATACACTTTTGGAGTCGGCAAGCTGTTCCAGATCCACTGTAAGGTTTGCTGAAAGCCAGATTCTTCTCTGTATATATGCCCTGTTGGATTAAAATGAAAGGTTTCACACATGATGAGGCAATTTAAGGCGAACACTATCACTTTGATCAATGTTATGATGGTTTCTAAAACAAACAGAAGCGTAACTCCCGCACCTGCATATTCACGCTGCGCAAACTGTGCAATAAGCCATAGATAAAGAGGAGGTGGCAGCACAAACAAAAAGAACTACAAACCCTGTTTCATACCAGCTGGGTCCACCCGGCCTGAAAATGTAGGCAGTCGTGTGTGTAGGGCGTTTTGAGTGAAAGCGAGCATGAAAAATGGGCATATGACAGAGAGTCACATGTGTCTGTGTTGCTTCGGTCACATAGGTTTACATCAAAGGCCCTGGAGGTAATGAAGGACAGGAGCCGCAAGAGGTCTTTACCGGTGTCCAAGATGAGTTCATGAAGTGGTTCACGTCTTTGGGTTGGATGTGGGTTCCTTAGTGTCTTTGTGTTTAGAGGTCTTTTAGAAAAGTTACTGTAGACTGAAACATTGCTCAGCGCCGCAGCTAATGGTGTTGTTACAGTTTTAACCAATCGGCATCATTGGGCAGATGCGCCGTCACATGCGTGGATCATATGTATGAACAGGAGACAAACGCTTACTCATCGACACGTCATACACAACTTAATGCGCGAAGTTCGGCACGAAGAGACAAACTTCTGAGGTATTAGAGGATAGTAAAAGAACCGTGATTGTTGGACATGACAAATGAAAAGGCTGTTGCTGCTCAGTGTTTCCTGGACAATCTTTGCTGACACCTAGCCTACCGCATTCACACTAAAAAAATGAAGGGTTGAAGATAACCTGCGTTTTATTGCGCATGTTACGTGGCGCCAAACAACATTTTTCACAGAAGACATTTTGACTTGCCGCAGCAGGATAAGCACAGGTGTTGCTGATAACATCAACAATGGCTCTCTCATATTGAAATGTTCTACTGAGCCATTCCAGAGGCATGCACGGTGCTGAAGCCCTAAAATGTAGCTGTGGGTAATTATATCAGCATTACCTGTATGTTTTTCTGCCTTAAAGCTTCAGTAGGCTGTATTTTTTGGCCATAAATTCCATAACAGCCTTTCAGCATATTGTAATTCAAGTTGTCTGAGAGGAAATGAGACTTCTGCACTTCCTCTTGGCTCTTTTTTCAGAAAATCTGGCCTTTTTAGGGAGGTTGGATATAAAAATGCGTGACTGAACCTTTAACAGAAAGTTATAGTTTGAAACAACTGAAAAATGGCCTGTTGTAAAGCAACCTCACATGTTGTTTTCATAATTCAGCACTTTGTATTTCATGTTTCAATTCAGCTGTCCCATGTGTGGCCCTTCTCTTAGTTCATGTAAGTCAGTGTGGCATTCTGGAGGAAAACCATGTCAACCTCTTGTTTAGTAAGTACCCAAAGCCAAATACGGGGACGTCACCACTGGTTTTTGTCGCTTTGAAGCCAGGAGTTTGCCTTTAGGTCGTTGCCATGTTCGCTTTTGGAGCCCAACGTGACCATATTTGGACAATGGGGCAGACGTTTTATTCAATAAACAGAAGCTCTGAAAGTGTGACTCAGCAGGCGAGCAAGCTGTCAATCACACCTGTCAATCAAAGCCTGATGCAGCAGACATCAAAGCTTCTATTTGACCTAAAATCTTATTAATGGAACGATAATTTAAAGATGGACCACCAGATCGCTTATTACAGGGTCCAAATAAAACAAATGAGACCAGAGAAAAAAAAAACAAACATTGTATTGAGTATTTTTAGAGAAAACTTCAATGTAGGTCTATGCGAGCCAGGGCTTTTTGGAGCAGCATCTATCAATCATAGTATACACACTGTAATTGAATCCATTTATATTCTATTTTTTAATTAATTAAAGAAAATATAGGTAGCACCAGTGATGTCAACTAAAAGCTTCATATAAAATCAGGAGAAACTGAAAAAACACAGTGAAATTAATCATGTGTCTTTCTTCATAGATCTGAGATTTTTGTTACATGATAACACCAGTGACAAGCCTCTGCATTTATTATACATTCTGTGAATTCTATAAACTTGATTTAAAAACAAATGGTGTAATTGTTCAGATAACAGACTGTCCTAGTTTAAAATATAAATAAAATACAGGGCTGCAGGATTTGGCGAAAAAGTCATATTGCGATTATTGTGGGCAATATTTTAGTTTGAGACGTACTCACTTTTTTTACTCATTTTGAAACGTGTAATTTTTAAACTAAAACATACACACTGAAACGCGTACAAAAAAAATACAAAAACTTAAGAAAAATACAAAAAAAATGTAGGGAGATTGTGTAGGAGATTACTTTTTCCAATTTCTAAAAACTATCAAGGATCATACGTTTTTTTTTTTTAATTAAAAAAAAAACAGATAAGAAAGAACAAGAAATGGTGCAAAAAAAATGATATCACTTCAAGTTCCAGAATCCTTTGCGGCTACGTCAGCGTGTGTTTTTTTTCTCTCTCTCTCTGTCCCCTCCCACCGCCGTACGCTCCCAGCCAGAGATCGAGCAGAACTGGTCAGCTCAGTGTTTACGTTGAGATGCTCACAACAAAGGACAGCGCACCGCGGAGAGCCTGTCATTTGAAATAAAGCACAGTGGATATTTTCTTTTAAAGGGTGAACATTTACAACTCACAAACACCAGGGAGATAGGGCAAAACAGCGCAAGTCCTCACTGACTTCTCCTTTAACGTGGCGCGCTTTTGTTTTTGTTTTTTCTTTTTTTTTTTTTTTTTGGTAAACCAGCCGACAGGGGAGAAATTAAAGACAAAAATCTCCCTTTTTTTGTGCGTGCCGGTTAATTGTTAGCTAGCGTGCTGCTAGCCTCAGCAAGTTCGGGGAAGCCAGCAGCTGGTGGAGAAGCTAACAAGCACGCCAGTCAGTCAGCCACGCCGGAGACGTGGGAAATAAAAAGGACCTTGTCATTTACATCGCAGTGAGTACACGTTTAAAACACCTTACTTACATTAGCGGTTACAGCATTATTAGTGCAGCGACATAACCGCTAGTTGACCGTTAGCCAGACCATGCAGTGTTCGTTACCAGTCGTCACCTGCTTTGTCCTGGCAACGACTCCCATATCATAACATCCATACGTGACTTTAGCCTATGTATTCCTGCATAATAACCTATAAACTATTATTGTGAGTCCTGTTACTGTAACGTACCGATTTAATCTTTGTTTAGAGATTTCGAGGCTTTCTGCCATCATCTGTGCGGACGTTACATAGACTTAACGTGCATTTCCTGGAGACTTAACTAACGTAACCGCAAGTATTTACCCTAAAACGAATGATTTGCAATACATTTTAAGTCGTGGGACCCCATTCCGTGAGAGGGCTTCCAGTTTTCCAGGACTCCACAAATATATATATATATATAAAAAAAACATGCACACACTTAACACTAATGCACCTGTTTTTCTTCTTACTTTACCTCATTTGAAATCAGTCTCACGCTGCGGAGACACTATGCTTGTGTGTGTGTTTTTGTGCAGCAGAGATGCAGGTTTTAGTTTGCATCACTTCCAGTCTGCATGCTGACCTGTCACAGAGGGGGGGTGGGGGTGGTGGTGGTGAGTGGGAAAGGGAACATTGCCTGATAAGGAATTAAGCAAATGCACGGACTCTCCCCATTACTGAAGCGATTGGCATTTAATGACTTCCCTCCCCTCTTCTCAGTGTTATCTCTCATCTAACTCTACCTCTTTCCTCCCCACTTCTGTCTCTTCCTCTCCCACCCTCTGCTCGTACTATTTCCCTGTATGTCTTGCTCACTCTGCCTGTTTGGTAAGTGATGATGTGATAGCTTCAGTCCCTGATTGAGATCTCATTGTGACTTCCCTTCCCCTTGTTGGAAATGTCAGGCAGACAGAGAGGCATCAACTCCATCTTTGCCTCGCCACTGCTGCTGCTGTTGTTAAACCAGCATGCCACAGGCTCTGTTTCCATTGTCTGCTTGTCAGTGTGATGATTAATCAGGAAACTCAGCTTTTTGAAATGGTGGCCAGTGTGCTTACTTTCAGCGACTTTCAAGTGTCCATTACCCGTTAAAGTTACCGACAGTGAACAAGATGAATGAACCAACAAGAGAGCTACACCGAGTGCACGTTTCCAGTGCATCTTTGTATTTGTGCTTCATAAGTAACACAGCAGGCTGAGAGTAAAATAAAGGAGGATCAGGTCTTCATTACTCCAGAGGATAGGTTTTGTGCCTCAAGTTTATACTGTGAAAGTTAAACAAAAAGCACACATTTGTATGAAAATATATTGGTGACTAAATGTAAATTGGCATTGGCATTTTGACATGAATGGGCACTCTATTACAACTCAGTGTCTTTTTTGGAGAATTACCCAATTTGCCCATCCCTCTGCTCAGAATGAATTGCAAAAAGGCCTAAAACATGAGGAGCTGGTCTTGTGAGATGCATTCTGATGATGATATTGATGATTATTGATGATTGTGATGAAAATGTTTGTTATTTCATGTGTCTTTAGTTTATTTTATAGTCATTTGTAAGGTGTTTGTATGAATGTATGGCTGAAAACCTGTTTTTCTAAATCTTGTTAACTGTGCTGCTGCCTGTCTAGGCCAGGACACTCTTGTAAAAAAGGTTAAAAAACTATTAAAACTAACTAAAACTAAAACTAACTAACTAAAGCTCAAAAAGACTACATTTTTCTGTATCAGTAACAACTATAAACATCTCAAATACAACACCATTTAAAAAAAAAAAAAAAAAAAAAAAAAAAATTAAAAATTGATTTGAAGTAAGTGGAAGTAATCTGATATACACAACCTTTAAAATGTTCTTTTTTAATAACACCTATGATAAACTATACAAACAAAAACCAAATCATTAGATTAAGTTGTGTGTGATGTGAGAATCTGACAAATCTGATTAAGCTCAAATGTGGCGGACATACTGATGTGGTTGGTTTGTCATGAGCTAAAATCTATACTTTGGGCATAATTGTGTCTCTGGAACATGAAATAGTCTGGGTTTGTATCTGATCTATAAATGAGCAAACAGAGCTGCACCTGGTGTACTTTGGAGAGCTCAGGTTGCAACACTGATACCTGCTAAAACAGCACTGTACTGCTCCCAAGAAGGATGAAGAATCCCGATATGATCGTACAGACTATTTTAAGTCTGGATTCTCACAATGCTGTAAATTGTGGTAAATTGTAATGTGAATTGTTTAGGACACTGTGTAAAGTGGAAGAGGTGAATTTGTGCACAGCTCTGCGCGTGTTTGCACATTAGTGTTGGGTGTGTTGTCTGCCCGTCGGTGTGTGTGTTCTCCAGCCGGGGTTAGAGTCTCAGTTTCAGGGAGGAAACTGGAGCCGATGGTGTCAGACAGCGAGCGCAGAGAGAGCTCTGATGACTTAATGGAGGCTCAGTATTGCCCGTATCCTTAGTAACCCGGTCTGTAGGGATACAGAGAGGACTCCCAGTCTTGGGCCTGGATGCTGTTTTTCTGCTGTCCAGGAACAAAAAAACCTTTTAAAACCTGCATTTCTGCAGCGATTTAAAAATTATTTTTCATCATAATTAAAGTTTTATGTGTTTCTTTACATCTCAGCAAATATTCTGCAGATATGGTTTGCAACATTTCCATTTTTGAAGCTTCTACTTTTTAAGATTAGATTTAGCAGCGCTCTTACGGCATTTAAATCAATTCTAGATAGGGATGCAAAATCTATCCTGCAGTAGCTGCAACATGAGACTTACTTAAAATACTTACTTGTATATATATATATATAAAATAGTTACTTGTTGGTATGAATTGTTAATTCCAAAGGAAAAATATTTCAGAGTAAAGGCTATTTAAATGCACAGTATGTATTTTCTTCCACTAGGTGTCTTGCAGTCTAAACAGTAGCAGACAGTTTCATTTACAATGAAAGTCCTAAACATATATATATACTGTGTGCCTGTACTTAGTTACACATTGGTCAAGAGGTAACAGCTTACAGTTTTATTCACATCACGTTTAGTTAATAAATTACTGATTTCTCTGAATTTGAACATTATTGGACATTGTTAATCCAGAAATACTACATCCAGTGGTTTTAACTAAACAAATTACTAATTTGTACACACAAATTATCAGAAATGTTGCCCCTGATCCCTGCTAGGCTCTGTTAGTATGGATTAAGCTTGAGCTGAAATGTGTCCAAACTTTTGTTTATTGGCATTTGCAACACCAGCAGGACTTTGAGTGAGTTATATCTGAGACTTCGCAGTAAAAGGCGTAACTCATCTCTCTTTGCACCATTTTAAAACTTGTGTTTACGGCATGTCCTTAATGAAAGGGAAGAGGTTTTAGGAAGTGTTGTATTTTTCCTCTCTGTGTATGCACATATCTGTGGTGTGTCAGTTTTATCAGCGAGGGTCGATAAGCTCAACAGGGATCCGCCGGTGTAATCGTCGGCACAGCTGAACAGCTTTACCCCTGCTGTGTGCAAGAGCTTGGCACCATCTTTCCTGTCCGGCTTACTCTCTGCTGGGCTGGTAAACAGGCTGAAGTTTGTGGAGGGAGATTACGTCTGTGATGGAAAGTGGGTCAGACAGTGGGCACGTTTTTATGGCGATGTTTCTGTGAGGTAGGGGAAGAAAAGAGGAGGAAGGGTATTAAACCACGAGCATTTTTCCATAGTCTTCCTTGAGGCAGCCTGGGCTTGGTATAGTTAGAAGCAGAGTTTTCTGAATTATTCTTATTATTACTCAGGTTCCCATGTACATACATTAATGGACATTACACCAGAAGTGTATTTGTTGATTTGTCACTCTGTTTGCTCTACAGGTATGTACATGATTTGGGTTGAGTGTGTCAACTAATTAACATAGTCCTGTTCATTTATTAATTCATTTGAATGCCCAATAGTCACTTCAAAAATAACAACTGTTCTTCCTGGAGTCCACACAAGTAAACATTGCATCACAATTCAAAACACCAATAATGTAATAAAATAATATGCAGAAAGGAAAAGAAAGAGAAGAAAAATACAAGAAGTAAAAATAATCTTTCTATCCTATTAAATTGCATCTAAAATGAATTAACAAAATTGTGTAGAAAAGTAATTCAAACTAGAGATAAACCGACTAATCGCTTTGGCTGATTAATCGGTGCCTGTGTGAGTCTGCGCAGTAGAGACACAGGGACGTCACGTCCGCCCGCACCGCAATTGGTCACTACAGCTGTCAATCACCCGTTTTTATAACATCAAATAACTTATTAAAAACAAACTGATCAGAAAGATGATGTTTTGAACACATCTACCAAATAAGTCCGAAATCACCTTTGGGAAAAAAATGATTGGATGTATTTCGTCTATGAGTGTGACACATTAGAATAGCAGCGAGAACCAGGTCCAAAAAGACAATATAAGACACATGGGACACAGGACTATTCACTCTGTTTGTGAATCCTATATCCTATCTATCTCTCCTATATTTGTATACTCACTTCGGTCACTCACTTTGTTACAGCCCTGATTCAGAATCAAATCGTATAACAATCATGCAGTCATTTAATTCTGTTCTTTTCACATTCTGATTTCTGCCCTTTTCTACGCAGTCACTTAAAGAAACACCAAAGTTCCTCTCCTGTTGCCAATACCTGAGTCAGAAACGTAAGGCGGAAAATTGAAACATAGTGTGGCCCTTCAGCTCATGTAAAAAAGCTGTTAGGAACGTCACATCTCTGTTTGGCAAGCTCATCACTTTAATGGGAAGCCAGCTAAATTCATGAATAGAATCCTTATTTGTAAAGCTTGGAGGAGTCCTGGGAAAAAATACATGTTAATGTCAGGGAGGTGCTGACCCAGGAAGAGCTGAAACACACTGGAAAAAATAACAACACTGCAGTATTTAAATTTTAAACACACACACTGGGGATTCAATTACACGATTCCACCGCATACACACAACTTTTAACTTTTGTAGATCTGTTTCAAGGAAAAGATAAAGAACATTGAGTCAGTTTTCAGCCCCCATCAAACCTCTAGATAGCAGATGTTTTTTCTTAACTCGATATTAATTTGCAAGTTGCTTTCACACCTCTGCCCAGACGCAGACCACAGCCTTTTGCTTTGAAGGCATTCATTTCTATTTCTCACATTTTTACAAGCAGAAACTGAAAGCCCTGTTGAGGTTTTACAAAGGCGAGACAAAGGTCTTGTGTTTGTTTGGATGATGCTTAAGATACTATCGCTGTGGTTCCCTTGCAGCATACTTTGTTCAAACAGGCAAATGCAGCTGAAACTACAGATTTCCCAGCACCTTCTCTTTCGTCTCTGTCCTGCACAGACACTTGCGGACACACAAGCTTGCAGACACATTCATATGTACACACATCCCTGTATTTATCAATTCCTCTCTGATCACGGTTGATTGCCATTTCCTGCTTCACTTTCCAACCATCCTGTCTCAAATGAGCCTGTGTGCACATCCTCACATACACAAACAGTCTGCTGTGTAACTTGTTGAGGCTTTCACTTCCTCAGGGAGCACTTCTTTTTTCTGTGAATGCAGTTACATTCTGGAGAGTAGCTGCTGAAAATCCATTATATAATATAACCCATACAACCCTATAAAGGTCCTTCACACTGAGAAGGGAAGAAGTAATAGAAATCATATGTCCTTCAACTTACATCACATTACTCTGTTGCAAGTAAACATCTGATTAATCTCAAGACATTGGGGCTCATGCAAGAACATAGTCAGTACAATGGCCTTGTACGAGTGTGTCACATCAGATTCAGCAAATGCTCTGAACTTTAGAAAACTCAGTTCAGATTTATTGCTCAGATCAATTATTTTTTGTTGTGGCTGTTCACATTATTTTAAAAATGTGGTCAATATTAGATTCCAGTGGAGGCCACTGAAGTCAGTCTTAACAGTCTAGATCATAACTTGATGTGCAGTGGAAGCCAGCAAATTTGTGAGCCGATGATGATGAGGACAAGGATGAAGAATTGTGACGAATGTCAATCTAGAGTGATGTAAAAGTCACATATATTCCAATATGACTGTTCAGACTGAGGTCACATTGCAGAAAATCTGAAGTGTGTCTGATTTAGGACCATGTCTGGAGGTGATTTGTGCTATTCACACTGTCAGAGTCAGATATGCAGTCGGAACATGAAAGGCTGAGGGGTGAACCATGCCAAAACTCAAGGTAAACCCTGTTGAAACCTGTATAAGGCAGCGCTAAGCACTAGCTTGTATCATTTGGCCAGACCAGAGGCTAATGATTACAAACTACGACCAGGTGCAGCACAATTAGACATTCATAAACCATTCTCTTCTCCCTCCTGAGAAATGTAAACTTCATCAGTCACCAATATTGTAAGTTGAACCCAAACAGGAAGTATGGTGACTGGAAAGTTGAATCAGCTTCAGGCAGAGCTGCTGCAGAAAGTTACAACAGAAAACACTGGCCTTTCCCAACTCTGTCCACAGCTATTCTTCTGACCTGTACTAAATAGTAATGAGTCTGGAGTATGGGAAGTACAGTTATTTACTGCTCAAGACCCAGTATTACTAGTTGCTGCTGTATACCATCAACTTCAGTTCTATATACTGTACGTACGGTAAGCCAGTTAATAATTAATGCTAAATAACACAAATACATATTAAATAATTAAACTTACAGAGAGGTAGTGCATGTACATCACTCATTTGTATTCCTCAGTAAAGAAAACTAAATGAGCACTAAAAGTGAAATTAAAGATTAAACATTATGATTTAATATCTCCCTGTGTTTCAGAAATGCAGCAGGTTGTCATAAGGTGTTTCCCTGTTCTTTTATATGGTATGCTGTATGTTTTGAGGCAGGTCATGTGGTATAGGAGATGGTTCTTGGCTCCTGAAGCATTTTGTTTCCCTTTTTGCAGGTGGACGTGCTTCACCACATGCATCAGTGTGTGGCACACAGGCACTTTGCTTTGTCTATGTGTTGTGTGCTGCTGCATGTCCACTAGCAGGGTTGTTTGTTGTCTGAATACACTGGTCTGTGTTCATCCCACTGAATCATTGATGAGCCTGTAACTCGAACCCTGGCCCTCCTCTTTCTTCCTCTACCTTCTGTTATCGGTTAGTCTCCTCCACGTATGGCTTACAGGAAAACCAGTAGGGTGCTCTGACACGGCTCAGACATCGGGCCTCCACCACATGATTCCATTGTCCATCGGCGATGACAAACAGTCATCACGATGTTGAGCCTATCATCGTGATACAGATGTTATGATATTTTCTCTTCAATACAACTCTGTACCACTGTAAGTTAAATCATTCTTCACTCACTCTACTCTTTATTCGTCCTCGTTTAGTTAAAGTACAGTTCCTTGTAGGGATGTGCAATATAATATATATTATGTGACAATAGAAAAATCTCCCCCTCCCCTATGGCAGTGCAGCATAACATAGGGTGGAGTTAATGTTACATTCCAGATTAGTTTGTGTTGCGGTAAAAATAACTACTTTTGCCAGTAAGAGACGTACAGTTTTGTGTTGACGTAATTGAACACAGTTGCTAAACTGCACATCCTTTTTGTCCCCCGCTGCCACCCCCAATGTCATCGTCCATCATAATGTTTCACCGAAGACATCATCACATGCCATGCATGGTAAACATCACCCAACCCTAAAATCAGCCTTTTATTCCCATTTTGTAACAGATGTCATTTTTACTTAAAAAAGAAAATTACATTTATCCACAACTTTATTTGCCTATTGTCTTGTGTTTTCATGCATCAGTCCTTTGTTGTAGTAGTTACTTTTAATAATTATTGCAAAGCTCATATTAGATGTTATTGCAAAGAGTGGTACAAAGTTGTGTATTATAGACCACCACGGCTGGACATCCTGCCATCTAACACCTCAGTCTCCCACTGACAACCCTCCAAAGCAACTGGTAGTTTGTTTTTATGAGTTAATGTATTTCTCAGCAGGAATTCGGACTCCAGTCTGCTTTTGTAGGAGTAAAGGGTGGAGGTGGGAGTGGCACTGTAGCACACTGCACGAGGGTCTGGGCCTGCTCACATTTATAGTTTGGAAGTTAAATTGTGCGTTTTTCTCAGGGGGCTAAGTACCTCGGTTGTTGTGTCATGTTTACGTTCAAATTGTACATAGAAGTGTGATGTGTTTTGGCCTTTCAGAACCCTCAGAACATGTATGTATCTGTCTATCTATTAGTCTACTAGAATGCAGAGTCCAGTTGATGCCATGTTCACCATCTTCTCACATCTGCTGTCAACAACACAGTTCAGGTTTACATTCCTCACCCTGTTCCTAATGTCCAGGTCCTTTTGCTGACCTGCTCCACATATTTCATGCCTTGCTGTTTATAGCTGACGAGTGTGAGTATTGTTGTGGCAACGCTTCCACAGGCCAAGTGCTTGGCATCACGCCCAAGTGGATTATTGTAATCGCCCTTGTTACCAACTACTCCTTTTTTCCGTCGTAGTCACAGCTTTGGAAGATCCTCTTAAAAGTAGCTCAGCTTGGCTTAATATTAGCTTCTTCAATTTAAATGTAGGCTCACAGCATTGGTAACAGCACTTGGGCTGGTGGTCTGCTTTGTATGCCAGGTTAAAACCTCTCTGGTGCAGGGTAATGGTTACTCCAGAGAACCCAGACACCACAGAGGGTGGAATTATTGTAGTATGTTTTCAGAGAAATGGAAGAAATTTAACCTGCTGCCACACTTAAAAAAAGACAGATGGGCTAGAGGTAATTAATTTTTTACTCGCCATGCAACGGCCTTTTCACACAGTTTGTTTGCTCTGGTCTGAATCAGTTGATGACTTTGTAAACTTGTTTTCCCCTTGGTTTGGTTTCTTTTCACGCTGAGAAAAATCCAAGCGAACTGAAATGCATCATGACAAACCATGTGAAAATGTTCACGCTGCTTATTGGTTATATGTGTCTGTGTGCCAGGAGCAGGAAAGTAAATACAAAAAGAAGGCCCTGTGCCTGGGCTATATTCTATCTACATTACTATGGTTCATTCTCCAGCTAGTTGTGACTACTAATACTACTAACACTTCATCACATCCCAGAATGCAAAGCACATTTGGCTAGGAGCTGTCTAACTCAAACTTGCAGAGTAAACCTGGTAGTTGGGTCAAATCGAGGTTAAATCACATTCCCATCACAAACAAACCACTCCATAATTTGTTTGGGACCAGACCAAGACCAACGTCTCAAAGGTCTCAGTGTGGTTGCTTTGGTCTGCATCCGAGTGCGATTAGTGTTCACATCTTCCCAAATGAATCGCACCTAGCGGGAAAATGAACTAGAGTCTGATTTAAGCAGATATTTGCTACAGATTATAGTACTACTTTTAAAATTGCCCTGTTGAGTGTTTTTTTTAGGATGTTGCTTTGTTTTTTCTTTCTCTGACAATGGATTTTTGAGTGCGCTCACTAGTCTGTTCGATACATAGTAAGGTAACAGTCTAATGAGGACAAGTAAAATGTAGAGACACAAACATGTCTGTTGTTCGACTCAGTGCCAATATGTTTTGATTTTCATCATGCCGTCTCTCAGGCCGTATGTCATGAATTATTTCCATCCATCCAGGTGTAATTGTTTGACCACACACACATGCACACATACACACAGGAAAACATCTCCAGGGACCAGTGAACATGAGAAGTGTGCGGCTGTCTGTGAGTGGGCAGGGAATTGGGACTTCCTGTGTGCATCCACACACTGACTCTGTAAATCACTTTGGAGGAGACGGTTTACAGGCATGTCCATGGTCTTTGACTGTGTTCCTTTAAGGACTAATGTGTGTTTTATAAATAAATAAGCAAAAAAAAATATTTCAAACTCATTCTACTATTCTGAGGCTTTTGTATAAGCTCTCTCTTATTTACATATCTCTAGTTTACACACTGGTATGTACTGTCAGAACAGCCTTATCTGTCTGTAAGCTTCAGGAGATGTAATTCATGCTACATTAATTTTAAGTTTTGTTGCAGGGTAATATCCCATCATAGGGCGTTTTGACTGTTTATAATATTCCTGGACTGTTTGTGTGTGCAGAAATGCATTTTTATTTCCAGTTTTTGCATCGTTGGGTGGGAATAAAAAAAAAAAAAAAGTCAGATCATTTCCACATATTGAAAGGAAAAAAAAACTGTACCTGAAAAGAAAATGATATTTTAGCTATTAGTTATATTGACTATTAGATATTTATTTCAGTTGCATTGTAGCAGCACAATGTACGTGGGGATAAGCATATTAAAATAAAGGGTTTTAATTTCAAGGGAAAGAAGACTCATTTCTGAAACTGTGCAATTTACACCATTGTCTCAGCCGATAAAAGAGAGTGGAATCACACTAAGGCTGGCAGATCGTGTGCGCTGTCATCCAGTCTGTTTGGCAGGTAACCAGGAGTCCATGAGTGCTTTTAATCTGTAGCTGCTCTGGTGATGAATGAAAAATCATGAGTGTGTATATTTGCACTGTGTTTTTGTTAAGTGATTGATGTTACGTATGAATAGGAACCCATTTCCTCTATAGTGTGTTTCAGACATGTTAAAGGACTAATAAATATAAAATATAGGCCTGCACCCTTTTAATTACAACTGATGTCATGTAGCATCCAGAAACGTGAATGAAAGCTGCCGTGGTTCGAAAACCTTTAACTTCTTTCTCTCTATTTTACATTTGGCAGGTGTACCATGTTTTAAAAGAAGTTTGTTTAGGACTGTATTTGAACTTGTTCCTTCTTTAGGCTAAGTTTGATTGTTGATTATGTAAATAATTGACTCTGAAAAACAGATCAGATCCAGTTAACAAAATCTTGGTATGTACTAGACATACAGCTGCCCCCAGCTTACAAAATATTTCTTTAAGGAATCAAAGAACTGCAATCAATAGTTTTGCTTTTCCTAGGTGCCCAAACCTCAGGACACCCCTAAGGACAAATGTGCTTTCACAAACTAAAACATCTGCTGTAATACATATACTTAAACAAACACATAGAGACACGTATGTGCTCACCGGGAAAATTAATATTCCTAGTATCTTTCACATGACTGGGCTTGAGATCTGCCCCTTTTTTTTCTTTTATCTTTTGCAAAGATGATGCCATCTGTTCGTGTTCATTGATTTAGCAAGTTTATCTGAGAGACAACGGAAAGGTAGAAGGGAAAAGAGAATCTGGCGTCGGGCTTATCAGCTCCCCCTCCACCCCACAGATCGATTTCCAACTCATCAGGCGTCTAATCTTCACAGTGTGCAAACCAATCCCTCTCTACTGACCCTTCCATGCAACTCTACACACCGAAGACCAGCCCCGGTGTGTCTGTATAAAAGCTCACGCCTACACAAATACTCGCATTCGCATACACAAATGCATTAACCACGCATTGCAAAGATTCACAGTGAATTCAAATGTCCTGATTTACTCACACATGCACACAGCCGCCCACACTCTCCAATGGAAATGCGTACGATAATTTGTAGGGTTAACACATGTTTGACTTTTTATTGAGCGCTGTTAAGATATAACTGTTTTTTAAACAAGCGCCACTTACAAAGTTGAGGTTTATGGTCAGACCCAGCCTTCCTCCTTTTTCCTACAACCGTAAACCCCCCCCCCCCATGATGATTCATAATGCTCCAATTTAGTCACCATTTGGAAAAACAACAAAAGGCATTCCAAAAAACTGTAGGAACTCTTTCATCTAATTCTCTTTCCTGCCTTTAAGCCCCTAACCAGATGACTGATGTCCAAATGAATGAGTTCTTTACATTTTTTTTTCATTTTCTACCATCTGAAAGGGTTCAGGTTCAGTGTCATTGGCAATAGCACTTTGATATGCTAGCGTAGAAATTAAACGTAAGTGGTTATAGGACAGCCCCTTTCACCAGTCAACCACCTGCTGCCTTTGTTGGCATGGTTGTGAGTTTAAAACATTTAAAAGTTGGCAGGACATTCATTTGAAACTAATCAATTTCAAGCTGTTTTGCAGAGCTTACAATTTATGTAGACTTCCCTCTTTGAAAAACATGTCAGCTCTCCTGACATCGCGTCTCTCAGGGAAAATTTAGTCCCCTTCACTCATTGAAGGTTGAGAGTTAATGGGTTCGCACATTCAGTTCTGGCTGACTGGCTGGAATATTATGATCAGCCTCTTTTCTGAATAAGAAATCATAATCTGGCACAAAGTTATCATTTTGAGCTGTGTGGGCTGTCTGTAAGATCTGCAGACTGAAGGGCTGAAGATTTGCTGGCTAGTTGGCTCTCAGCAAGCAGCTGGTGTTTGTCACAGGAAGTTAATGCTTCTAAGATGAGCTATTGATGTGGCTCTGCCTCTCCCCACACGGACGTCCACTCAAGACAAACTGTAACTATTGAGGATAGATCATACTTTACTAAACCACTCCTCCATCAAGCAAATGGAATTTATGATGGTAAAAGACTGACAAACGTTATTATGTGTGCTGTTCTCACTGTGTGTCGAAAAGATAGTAGTGTCTAGTAGAGTCTTACATAATGTAATAAAATTACCTGTTTTCTCATAGCAACAGGATTCTTATTTTATATTAAAGCGTTGCTTTCTCACTAATTTGACATAATAATTGATCTTGGTAAACCAAAATTGTTGCGTGGTAAAAGATACTTCACTTAAATCACCAGTTGAATAGTTAGAGAATTGTTACAGATCTGTATTTTTTCCTACATGCTGTATTTATGTCAAATGTCATGTCATGTTCTGTTGTGTAGTAATACATTCTAAGCTTATTAGTTTTTAGCGTTGTAAAATCTTTATGTTTCAGCAAAAACCTGTCATAGGTTCCTTTTTGAAAGACAAAGCAATAGCCGTTTCCAGCTGTGCTTCCCAAGAGACCATTTCATTTGGGTTTGGCTGTAGTAGTAATTAACCTCATCGCTTTTCATGATGGCATGTCATGAGGCCATGAGTGTTTGCACATGGATATGGCTTTTCTCTTTGACTGAGCTTGAAAGACTTTGCTTCTATTACAGGCTAAACTAGGGGTTGGAGTTTGCTGTTGGAGTGGGACTAATGCAAACAACACTTAGTTTGAAGAGGTGAGATCAGGCTGAGTCTTAGCATGTTTTCATTTGTAAAAATATGAAGCGTTGTGCTTTCATTACCTTAGAATGATGTACAGAGGGAGCGGCTTGCCATTCATAGAGTTCGCCATGTTGCGCTGCCATGTTTCTACAGTAACTCAGAACAGATTTTCTTTTCTCCTTTTTCCACTTTATGACGGGTGGCATCCAGGGTAATGGTGTATTACCATCACGATATTTCTATGGACCGCATTGAATAAGTAGACAGCCCAAAACACTGGCTCTAATGAGGGACTTTCACATTTATTTATACATTTATTTAGTATGTACTGTATGTTGTACAGGTATAGTTGTGCTGTATTAAATGTTTATTATCAGAGTTCTGTCTTAATGTTGTGGGTAATAATGGCTCCTGATGATGCTACATCACTGAAACGCAAAGTAACGCAACTATTTCTTATACTAAAAATGTGGGAGACAACATAAATAAATAGAAACCTGATCTAAATGTGACAGGAAGGAAAGATAAGTGGCAGTAGGTGTGTCACTGATGTTAACATAAACCATCACCCCATCCGTTTTGGTAACATTTTCTGTGTTTCTGTACAAATTCATGATTGAAGAATGTAGGCTAACGCTCTTCTCTTTCTGTCTGCAAGCTAAACCACGTTAATAATGCTATCATACTGTAAATACCATAATGAGACTGAGACTGAGTAGTGAGTTTCAGAGAGGTGTGTAGCTGAAAGAGTACCCTAGCAAATGAAGGTGTATTTTTACTCTTACCCAAACACATTTGAACAACCCCTCTTCTCTTTAAATGGTCAACAGCCATGCCCAATCAAGCGGATCATGTCTCTACCACCACATCTACTGCTCCAATGTCTGTTTGCAGGCAAAGTATAGTTAATAAAGCATATAGAACAGTCCTGTGCTAGCATAAACACAATAATCGAAACCTGCCCTTTGTTTCCTCTGGAAAGCAAGCTCAGTCTCTTTCAAAACAGGCTTTGCTTTGTTAGTACATTATTCCACCTTATACAGTTAAAAAATTACATTCATGCTAAACATCATAAGTATTTTAATATGTTACTATTGCACTGTGCACATAGCATCAACTCTTTGGCCAAGATTATAAATTGCACCATGCCGTTTGTTTATTTCAAGAGATGAAAAGCTGAAAAGACTGAAGAGGAGGAGAAATAAAGCACAGAGAGAGAGGCCTTCTGTTTCTGGAAAATTGTTGCTGGAAGCTTTTTAAGAACACGTGTGATTCTGCTGCTCAGAATGGAACAGTTGGGGAGCTCAAAGACTCTCACTCGCAATCTGCTTGTAGGGAACATGAAACGTATGAAAATGCGTAAAAGCCTCAGAGTGCATGTGCATGTGGTGGGAGCAAGTAATACTGGGATGAGTAGGTGTCTTATGACCTTCTTGATGAAGGGCTTTGACAGAGATCATAGAAACCACAAGTAATAAGATAAGCTTTTTTCCTCCTTCAGATCTGTCATTTTTGAACACATATATCTGCACTAACTCAACAGCTGTCATACATTTGTGGCCCACCTTCTGCTGATATATAGCTTTTGCCTAGAGGGCAGAATATTAGTAGAAGTTTTAGTGTCATAACAGTATGAAGGTAAAGTACGTACAAAACCCACTGAATCTGACATTTGATGATCCTGTTCCTTCAGGATACTGATACAGTAGGCATATTTTTGTATTTCTAAACTTAAGATAGAGATTTATGATGTAAATTCATCTCCCTATGAATGTGGTCAAGTTTTGTCTTTTTACGCAGCAGCCAGTCTGTGCACTCATCTTACATCACTGCGCATGTCCAGAAAACCACATGCTTGTTATCCCTCCTCACTGCTGCTAGGCTCCTGTTGATCTAATGACCCACTTAAAAAGCAGAGTATCATTACCACTTACCAGTAATGAAGATGTCGCTCTGTGTAGGAGGTCCTGGTTTTTGTTTTCTTTACTACCGAATCAAACCTGCCTTTCCTTTCCTGATATGCAGTCTGAAAGGAAAGTGGGTTTTCTGCTTTATAAAGGAGTGATCCATTTACTGGAGGTTTTGATCGTAAGCATTTCTACCACTTTATGTTTTCCTTTTTACTCTTTTGAGTTTGTTCCTTGTAAAGCTCATTAATGTTTGACAGTTTTAGTCATGAGCAAGTTTTGTTTATGGGTTCTAGATTTAAAATCCATACACTGACGGCACACGTTGTATATAATAATCACAGAAGCTCCTTTCTTGGCTATTTTTTTTGTTTAAGAAGTTGAGGTTTTAAATCCCAGTGGGACTGCTTGATGGAGAACTGACTCGTGGTGATACAAAAACAGAGAAAAGCTTGTTTTGAGGTATTGTTAGATTCAGCTATTGCAAAGCCACAAGACACATGATCCATTAGCTTAAGCCTTAAGGCCTGAGGTGGTTCTTAGCTGGTTATATATCACAACCTACACTATACTTGTAGTCTGTGGACTCAGGAGATTGGGTAACCGCAAAAGTCACGCATATGAGGTTTTCTTTGTCCGTAACCTTGTTAAAGTGACTTGTGACCTATTTTGTCCAGCCAAGAAGCAGTCTTGCTAGTTAAACTGTTTGTTTCCACAGTCATGCCATGTAATACTGAAAGTGTGTCATCCTTGGACTCACCTGAACACTAGCCTTTTCAAATATTACTCATGTTTTAACTCAATAGACGCTTCTTGTACAAGACTGAAACCCTGCAGCCCTGAACCCTGTCACAGTGGATTAACATAGACTGGGCTTACTTATATGTTTCATTTTTTTGAACAAGTTAAATAGTAGGGCTGCATGATTTGGTCTAAAAGTGTTGTCACAGCTTTTGCAAGAGCTGTATAATATGCATAGTGGGCGATAAAACAATTTTAGAATGCGATTGTGATAAAAATGTAAAAAAAAAAAATGATCATGATCATATTTTTTTTACCATATCACCCAGCCCTAGTGTCCTGAGTATGGTTGCTTGGTTGCATCTAAGGAGCAGATTATTGTTGTGTACGGTGCTGATGTATATTTGTTGTGTTGCTGTGTTTCACTTTGCGCATTTTACACAGTAGTGGTTTCTGCTTAGTGTTTGAATTCAAATTATTGCCAAGCAGGATAGTCATGTGACCATGCACAGCACATGTTCCACTGCCTAAACAGAGCCTGATTGGTCGTCTCATCATTATATGTGTCCTACTAAATTGGACAGTTTGACATGTTGTGCTGCTGCGCATCTGGTAGTGATCTCAAAAGGAGAACTGCAGCTGCTACCCTGAGCTCTTTGCTTCTGTGTTTACATGAACGTGTGTGTGTGTTCGCTTCCGTATGTACATTTGTTGTTCATCTGTTGTGCTGTGTTGGCAGCCAGTGGGAATGGCAGGTGTCATCCGTGCCTTCATGCACTAAAGTTTTATGAGGGCTTTGGTAAGTGTGAGGTTGCTCTTCCTGCTGTCATCAGCACACTGTCACAATCCATGACCCGAGCTATCCAAGTCAGTCTCGCTGAGCCCTCGCTCTTTTGTTGTAGGACTGTGTGTCTCGGTAGCTTAGCAGCAGTTGGCATGCAGCCACACCAAGCTCTGTGTCATGCAGAGCTGCAGAGGCCAAGGGCTTAGTCAGGATAAGAAACACATACATACCCACACAATAAAAGAATACACATGCCCATAAGTATAACACAAATGCATTTGGAATTGCTGTTCTCTTTATTCTCTCTTCAAGCTATTAATCACACAGAATACCTCAGTGAAAGCTCAATTTAAACAGGTGACATGGGCTTAACCATAATTATTGAGTGTGAATGATTATCAGAATAAAACAGATAAAACTGTGAAATAAGGTGGATGCACCTCCTCACCTCTCAGTACAGCAGGAAAGGCAGCTGACGTTCTTGTTCTGATTTTGGCTTCATGATAACAGTATTGAGCTGTGACAGAAAGATAATTCAACAATCTGGACACGTTTTCAATAACATGACCCACAGGACATACCTTCTTTTGGCCTTCACTATCTGTATCCATAGGGAAAGAAAATCAATCCCATGAACATCAGTCAACAGCTCCTTCAATAAACTTAATGTGTGCAATGCAAGTGTACATATTTGCAGATTTGTTTCAGTATGCTGTGTGAGAGATGCAGGATTAACCTCTTCTGTTCAATATTCACAACCATCCCTGCTTCTCATCATGTGGTTAAAAAAATAGTCTTTTGTGTTCTTAATGCTTGTTAGAAGCAGTTCACACCGTTCTACCAAAGTTCAGGTGTGGTAGCCATATATAGATCTGTGTGTGAATTAACACACTAGAAGCGAGATATCAGGATGTCACTGATATGTGTAAGTGTTACTGTGCCATTACTTTAGCTGTGAAGCTGTTAAATAGTTAAAATTCTGTGAGGGAAGAATGTTGGAGCAGGTAGGATTTTATTCTGCTGCATAAGGACACTAAAACACATAAGCCATTTTGGAGTTTACCCTTGTAAACCATCTACACTGCTACTATACATAAGTGTGTATGCAAACATTAGCAATTTTAAAGACGTATGTGCAGCCACTCCCCTTGTAGCCGTTGTTTGTCTCCTACAACCCCTGACAGAAATGTCTGGCCCTTAAACTGCTAAATGCGTCACTGTGTTTACCAGCTAGTTGCTAACTTTGTCTGCCTGAGGTGTGGTGCTGGACAAGTAGAGGCCAGGTCTCTAAATGATCAATAACCAACCAGTAGTTGAGCTAATCAGTCTTTTTGTTTGATTTGTGACAAAATTTGGTTAGTAGTGCAATCCCATCATATTTATCATCTGATACTTTGCAAGTGAGAATGGAAACTCCACTATCACCCACCCTTTGACTATATTTGACTTCCTGTTTCTGAGTGGGGGAGTGTTTGTGTTTGTGGATTGCGTGCACTGCATGTGTGACAGCTAAGCTTGTTCTGATAAAGAATGCACCATGTCAACATAACAGCAATCATGATGCATTTAATTTCTTCTGACATGAGTACTTAAACCACTATTGCCTGTTAGGGGGAATTTTTACATGTTGTGAAAAATTCATAACCTGGTAGAGTTTCAGTTCCTCACAGAACACAGACATTGTAATCTGTCTGATTCAGAATGTTGATGCAGAATGATGATATTAAAATGCTGAGTGTTCTGTATTTTAACACATATTACTTCTTCTTACAATACATTATCTACACAATGGCACCAAGTGTTTGTTAAAACCAGTGGTACACATGAATGTGGACGTTGCAGTCAGTGTGTGACTTCAAGAGGCAATAAGCTAAGACTATGCACTTTTTTGTAGGGCTGCACAATTTGGTGAAAGTCATACTGTGATTTTTGTGGGCACTATTGTGATTTGTGATATCAAGGCCATTGAAGGCCACTGAATTCGAAATATTACTGT
>JAPQRN010001419.1:0-12377 GCA_037367275.1 Coranthus polyacanthus | reverse complement strand
GGACCGGGACCCGGACCGGGACCCGGACCGGGACAGACCCTCAGAGGACTCGTTCCTCTACACGTTGTCAACCTAAAGTCACGTCTTGTTTCAGGAGCTGCAGAGTGGCTCAGATCAGCGATGAGGAGGACTGTGGTTTTAGACTCTGTCTCGATGATTCATGAATCCAGGTTCTAATAATTCTGGTTTTCCCTCATATCTGTTGCTGTTTGTGTTTTATTGAGGTTTAAGTTGCGATATAGTTACTATGGATGCACAGATAAGACGTCATTTCACCGCCTGGCTGAACGTCTGGCTGGTTGTGTTTTATTAAAGGTTGTTTCATAAATGTATATGATTGAAAGACTTTAAAACATTGAATAAATGATCAGATAATCACTGTTTTGAATGGCCTGATTTGACTTTAAATCAGTGTTCCTACATTATGTGTGCAGAGGAGTTAATTTCCTTGAACTACTGAGAAATGAATCCTCAGGAAACAAAGTGTTGCTAAATAATAACGTTGTCGTCATGTGTTCCTTGTTGCGGGGTCAGAGGTCACCATGGGGTCAGCGGTGGAGCGAACTGATGAACATGTGCGCGAGTATCTGATCTACAGAGGCTTCACGTCGACTCTCAAACACCTGGACGGCGAGATCAAGGCTGACAAGGAGAAAGGCTTCAGGGTGAGTCCGTCACTGAGGTCCTCGGTGAACCACCTGACGGCGGTTTGACGTCAGCTCACTGCGCTCTGTTCCACAGGTGGATAAGATCATCGATCAGCTGCAGCAGCTCGTCCAGGGCTTTGACCTGTTTGGTCTGAAGGAGTACTGGCTCTACCTGGACCGACGTCTGTTCTGCAGACTGGAGGACGTCTACAGGTCCACGGTCAACAAGCTGAGGACCAGTTTATACCGATACTACGTCATCAACACCATCCAGGTGAGCTGAGACTCATCGACGCCACACGGAAAGTAAGACGCAAAAGATGAAACCAGACCAAATGTTTTAAAAGACGAACACAACATAAAAGATGAAAAATGTTGTAAAAAGACGTGATAGAAGAAAAGGGCATCAAGGTGGACGTTGGAGAGAAGGCGTTTCTGAAAACTGATTTACACATTGGAGTGAAGTTAAAGTTCATCATGTTCATTTGTCTGTTTGTGATTTGAAGTTAAGTGGTTTAATAATCTTCACATTATATTAATATGACGTAAGGTTCAGTTTGACAGTCAAGAATCAGTTCTTCCACTTTTACTGCAGTATCTGTACACGTACTGGAGGAAACTGTGTGGACTTTAATTAAAACCTGCAGACGTCTGTATTAAATGGGTTTTTCTAACAGAAAGGTAACGTGGAGAAGACTCAGGAGTTCTTCCAGAAGCAGGCGTCGGAGCTGCAGGGTCAGGCCGAGTGGCGTGATTGGTTCATCCTGCCCTTCATTCCCGCCCCCGAGCAGAACCCCGCCTTCTCTCCGTACTTCTCCCGACAGTGGGCCGACACCTTCCTGGTGTCGCTGCACAACTTCCTGTCGGTGCTGTTCCAGTGTATGCATATCCTTTACAACCGAGACGCATGGAAATATGACCCAAACCACAGATATGACTAAAACAAATCAACGTCCTGTTATGAGTGAGCATTAGGACTCCACAGAGATGAACCTTCCTGAAGATCAGACTCTACAGATGTGAAGAAAAGCAAAAATCACATCAACACTTATATTTTAATCAGTGAAAAAGAAATGCAAAAGTTGCCATTTCCACTTAAATCATGACTTGTATCCAAAAATAATCACAATGTAATGTTTTTGGCTCATCATTCAGCCCTTACATGTGATCACCGCTGAGTTCTGGTTCTTAACTGGTCTCCACCGCAGCCGGTTCTGCTCAGTTTTGATGCTGAAGTCCAGAAAATGACGAGTGTGACAGAAGAGAACGAGCAGCTTCGACAGCTGGTGAGTAAAACACATGCAGCGAATCCAGTCGATGCAGAGTTCACAGGAAGACGATGTTTACTGGACTCCTGTGGGTTTTTAACAAGTCTTTAAAAAGTCTAAAATCTAATATTCTGGTTTGATGTGTCTTAAATATTGAGTAAAGTGACGTCTGTACAGTGTGTAGATCATCATTAAAGCGGAGGTGAACCTGTATCCGTTCTTCTCCAGCTGTTCGCTCTGCAGACGGACTCTCGGGACCAGATGGATGGAGACGAGATGGTCCACCACAAACTGCCGGCGTACGTCCAGAACATGGACCGACTGGGAGACACTGAGCTGTGAGACACTAACAACTAACTGTTGATCGTGTGAAATGTGATTAATGCAGGATGAATTTAAAATCAGATTGATCCATAAGGTCCTGAAGCAGCAGCAGTCTGACCTCCAGACGACGTTGACCGATCGGTACGTCTGAAAAGAACTAAAGTCCTGGAAGTAGATGAAGTGATCCATAAAGCTGAGCAGAATTTAAAAGACCAGTGTTACAGACAAATAGCAGAATCCTAACTGAAAGTTAGTCATTTGATCTTTCATCCGTTTTAAGATCAAACATGTTTCTGGGTTTCATTTTTTCTGTCTGATAAAGTGGTTATTTCTCCAAAATACATTCAAACCTTCAAATTGAAGACCTCAAACCATCTGATCATCTCTTATCAAAACACTTAAGAGGATTTTATCTTGTGTTGGTCAGTTTCCTGCTGCAGCTGTGGATCACAATAACATGAAATAGTTCATTAATTCCACCGTTCCTACAGACGCTACATGTACGTCCCTGATGCCGTGAAGTCGTGGCTTCGTTGTTCATATCTGAGCTGATGAATAACCGTTTATGTACAGAAATGACGGCGACATGTTTTACACTGAGAAAGAGGACGATTCATGAAAGAAACCTCTACAACATTCTGATGAAGCATTATGAGATTATTTAGTCTTTAAAATACTGAATCATTATCAGACTCATTTGTCCTCTATCTGTCAGGTTATAACATACAATATACTGAACAATTACTATTCCCTTAAAAAACGTCTACAATGCCACTGGGGCTGGTTTCATCAATGGTTATTTACACTGAGTCTTCTGAAATGAATCAAACCTTTGTTTAGTCTTTAAAGCATCAAAAACACATTTTCAGTTTCCTTGTCTTCACGTTTGAGATGTTAAATTGTTTTATTTGGGAACGTGTGATATTATTTTTGGACTGACCGACCAACGGACTCTTTTTGCTGCTTTTACATCATCACAGCTCCGTTAAAAACAGAACTTTGCCTTAAACGTCTGCTCTCTTTAGACTGACTCCATCTATTTTATTTTACAGTTTGTATTTTCACGTTTAAGATGTGTCGGCTGAGCTTTAGACTAAAACATCCATCCTCCTGGTGAATGATGCTGTTCCGTATTAGATGTTATACTTGTGTTTTAAAGCAGAAATCTGCTCTAATACTGAGAACTGAGGACGAAGTGGAGAGAAGTCAGAGATGTGAATGAGACTCTGAACTTTAATCAGTAAAAAGAGTCTGAAAAGAGGAAACCATGACGAGAAGATGAGGAGTGTTTGTGTTTTAGTCACTATAAGAATTTAAAGCAGACTTTGTATTTATTTACACTAAATATAGTCTAATAACACTTATTTATTGTTAATGATACTATATTTATTCTGTTTGAGTGATGTGTGCTGTGATAATAAACAGTTCACCTGATGAATTGTTGTTCTTTTTGTCGGTACCTTTTCATACGCTGACAAATTCACACAAGTATTTAAACTAATTAATAAGAAATCATGATCATAGACGTGAATAAGAGCAAGTGGCTCCATGTGAATGAACCTGAGCAGTCGGGGAAGACAGGAACAAATGTCCAGATTTGAGCTTTTCTGACAGGGTCATTTTGTGTGTTTGGACAAAAAAGAAAAGAGTTGATGTTAATGTTCAAGTCTGTGGTTGAACCGGTTAAAAAAGATGGTTTAAACGTCTAAGTGTTGCTCAGGAACAGGACAAAACCCAGGAAGAAACAGTTTAACAGAAAGAACAAACATGACACGAAGGACATGTATTTTCACATCACTTAGAAATGTAGTGAAAAAGCATCCATACGTTGTTCACATCAGGTTGTTGCCCGTTGTAGTTTGTTGAACTGAAGAGTCGGATAGTCTTGTTCTTCCAAACGAGAGTTCTGTGACAAAAGCTCAAAAAAGACTGAGTACAGTGACAGCATGTGCAGGGTTTTGTGGGATGAAATCGTTGGTGTAAGTTTTCCCATCTGATTTATTGACGGTAACTAAATGGTAGAAAATCTGATCTTTTAAGATGAACAAACAAGACCAATGTTAAAATGATCTGGTAGTTTAGGAAAAAATGGACAAATATGATTAGCAGAAGCTTTTCTCCTGTTTTAGGAAAACAAACGTCATAATAGAGTCGAGTGTCATCGGCGTAACATGATATAAACAAACGTCTTTGACTATTTTAACCACAGACGTGTTCGGTTTTTGGGTCTTTTCCTGATGAAGTAGACTTATGTTTTCATTCTTTAAGGTTGGCTCATTGTCAGTGTCTAATCCTGACCCAGCTCTCGGCAGGAAAACAAGTTCCAGAGGCACTTTGCTGAACCAGAGACTGCTTACATTAGGGGCTGTGGGTGGGATTATCAGGACCAACAAGATCAACTAACACCACCATTTCTAAAAAAAACTGAACCAGTGTAGGATCTAGTCTTCCTAATCCAAAGAAGAAGGAAAACCAGAGCTTCTGTCTGGATGTGAAATCGAATCCACCGTCGACACAAACCGCCTTCTCTCACAAACATATCTACTGCCTGGAAGAGCAACACATGACTTGGACCAGTCATGTTTGGATGAAGGCTCATAAAGCCAGGAGGAAACTTATGAAGACAGACTGATCTGCACCAGAAAACCGTAGTCCTGTCCTTCCGGACTGTGGTCTTCCACCATGGGACCCTGTTTTAGATAAAAATATGTACAGTAGTGAACGATGAGAGACAAATGAGTTTGAACCGCGCCATCAGGTACACATATGAATCTAATAGGTCATAGGTTACTAGTTCCCCTATTAAAAATAGAATTAGTAACACAACTATATTAATTACTTCATCAAAGTAACGTAACATTTAATTATATTATTACATTTAATTCATTTTTGATTAACACATTGTTTAAATTGGACAATAAATCTGCTGATTAGTTTTTAATTATGTAATGTCACATGGAAGTAGTTACTGCACAACACAGGTGCAGGTTATGTTGGTGTTGGTTACATACGGTGTCGTGACTTATTCAAGGTCAAAGGATTATTTGTCTTGTCGTAGAGTTTTTCTAAAATAAGGTCCCACGGAGCACGCTGGACTTGACCTCATTATTGTTGTGCTTGAAGTTGGCACTAGCTTTGCTGGGAAAGCAGAGACGTTTACAGATGTAATAACATGACTCTGCGGTGGCCGTCTAGTCCACGCAAAACCAAGCAGATTCTCAGAAGATTTGCAAGTTGAGACGACCAGATCTCATTGGTGGAAAGAAGGTACATGAGGGGAAATGGTGACAACACAGTCTTGTACCAGGGCTGTAACAGCAAACAACAACGAAAACTAAAAATACTAAAACCAGCAAAGAACAGAAAAAAAACAAAAAATAAAAACTACAATGAGCAATGCAACACAAACGAAACTAAAACGGAATGATTTTGGTTTCTGGTCGTGGTTAATAGCTCATGATGAACAAGAATAAAATGTGTTTGCACAATCTGGGACCATTAATAAAGAGTGGTTTTGTAAATCATATCTGATGTCAAGGACAATTAAAATGATACCATCTCATTAACTGTGGAGTTCCTCAGGGCTCTAACCTCGCTCCGTTCAACTTCTCTGTTTACACTAAACTTCTTTCATCTCTGGTCACGTGAAGGACGTTTCATTCAAAATTATTCACTGACTCTGAATACTACAATACAGAGCCTCAGCTGCTGTTGCCATGGGAAAACTGAATCTACAGATTATACTTAAACAGGAGAATGTGAAGCTCTGTGATTGGATGTTTGCTGCTGAAATGCATCCTGGGAATTGTAGTCTTAACAGTTCAATCAATGCTTTCCTCATAATGTCTGGAAAAACTCAAACACTAAACCTAAGTAAAACTTCCTAAAACGAAAACTACATATGCACAACAAAAACCTCCTCCTGAACATTTCTAAACTATCACTTAACTCGTACTTACTCTGTTTTGTTGTGAATAAACCTTCTTACTCTTCTCTGTTTTCAGGGATTTGGTGTCAAGTCAGCGAGCCATCAGCACCGCCACGCCTCCTTCCAGAAACTTCTTCTCTACATTCCTACCGCAGGGCCGACGGACGCCGGCGAAATCACCTCAAGTCACCGCCACCACCGGGTCGTCACCAAGTCAGGGAGCAGTGGGCAGAAAGGAGCCACCGACCAATCAGGTGAGAGTCACAGGTTAAACGTTCACAAGTGGTGAAACTGACCTGAGATCAGCTTCTGCAGCAAAGTGAATTCATCTTCTAGAGACCAGACTTACTATAGTTCTGAAGTGTTTGTCTTTATTTTCATTGAGTCTTCCAGTTTTTGATTTTAGTTTATTTTGAGTTTTATTTAGATGAACTGACTAGTTTGAATTGAGTGTTTCTTTAGTTTTAGTGTTAGTTTGAGTTTTTCAGGTATTTAGAGGAAAGTCATGATTTATAGAAAATGGTGAGGTGAAAGAATGCATGGTATCAGAGTGATGAGGTTGACATCATGTAGAGAAAACAGCAACCACAGTACAAATCGAAGGAAAACAAAGCTGATTTTACCTGCAATTCCATTTCATTTTAGTTTGTGTTGTATTGTTGGTTGTAGTTTTTTAGTTTTCATCTTTTCATTGCTTGTCTTAGCTTTTGTTTATTATAATAACCCTGTTGTAGGCGGCAAAGTCAAAAGAAGTGGTCCAAGTGAAGGAAGTGAAGCAGCTTTCCAGCCAGACGTTGACCAGCGAGTCTGCCAGCTCCCAGTCCTCAAACCAGTCCTCAAACCAGTCCTCACATACGAGACACAAGAGGATCCAAGACCATGAAAAGGAGAGGAAAGAGCTTTTCTCCAAACCAGCCTCACAGGTACCTGAAGGTTTTCATTAAACCACATTTATGTTTGTAAGAAAGTAGAGAAGAACGAGTGAGAGAACAGCAGCAGTGAAACCATGGCAGAAGAAGAAGAGCAGATCAGTGCACGTTGACAGTCATTAGGTTTGTACCTTTGATCGGTTCTTCCACCTTCAGATTAGCTTTGAAGAACTTTGTCCTGTACATGAAGGCTTTAGTGCAGTGTTTCCCAAACTTTTTCTGTTTTTTCTGACTTTTTGAAGTGAGTGAATGGTGCATAAATTAATGTATCACTGCCATCGCCTTTTAATAGTTTCCTTTTGATGTAAAAGTTAACAGAAGACCAATGTTGCAGACAAATGTAGAATTATAAAAGTAAGGTGAAGTAGAAAAGTGTGTTTAATGATAAGTGTGATGACAGGTGTTTTTCTGAATAGAGTCGAGTGTCATCAGCGTTACGTGATATAAACAGACGACCTGCTGGTTTCAACACAGATGTGCTTCCCTGTTTGTCTTTTTGTTTGTTCCTGATGAAGAGAACTTATTTTATGGGTTTTTTTTTCCAGTTTCGTATTTTTCCATTCATGTTTATTCCTGTCATGCCGTTGTCATGTTCAGATGGAGAAGAAGGCGGAGTCAGTGGAGGCGGATCCTGAACCTGTGGACTCATCCAATAGCAGAGCAGCAGCAGAGGGAGGGGGCGGTCTGTCAGCAGAACAGCCGTTCATCAAACTGAGTCAGGAGGAGTATGGAGAACATCACTCATCCATCATGCACTGCAGGTGTGTGGGTTTTATGTATCATTTATCAGTAACAGAACCAGAAACATCAGCGAAAGAAACACTAGAACAATCAGAGCTGCAATAATTAAGTCTGAGTGAAGAGTTCTGGAACAACAGACCTCATTCAACAGACAAATGCAGCTGTCCTCCTGTCTGTTTCAGAGTCGACTGTTCCGGACGCAGAGTCGCCAGTTTGGACGTCGACGGAGTCATAAAGGTCAATCTGAATCTGTAACAGGATGAAAAAAACATGAAAATGTTCTGAATACCAACTTGTTTTCACCCTCTTGGTCGTCAGGTGTGGTCGTTTAACCCCATCATGCAGACGAAAGCCACCATCATGTCCAAGTCTCCTCTGCTGTCTCTGGAGTGGGCCACCAAACCGGACAGACTGGTACCACGAACACACACATTAAAGCCAACTGACCACTCTAAAGTCAAATTCAAACACTTGTTTGTTTGTTTGTTTGTGTGTCAGTTGTTGCTAGGCAGCGGTGTTGGCACAGTGCGACTGTACGATACAGACGCCAAGAAGAATCTGTATGAGATGAACATCGATGAAACTCATCCGCGGTGAGTGTCCAGAGTCGGTTCACTCACTGATGCTCGTCTGACAGTACATGAGATAATAACTGTTGTGTGTCTGTTGTGTTTCCGTCAGTATTCTGTCGTTGGCCTGCAGTCCCAGCGGTTCGTCCTTCGTCTGTTCGGCTGCAGCTGTGAGTCGAGCCGGAAGCTCCGAGTCCGGTCCTCGTCTTCCCATTCCGGTTTCAGGTCAGCTCCTCCTGTGGGACACGAAGACGGTCAAACAGCAGGTACGACACATCTGAGAGTCCAGCTTCTGTTGGTTTTCCAGTTGATTTGATCTACGTATATGCCTGAAAAAGTCAGGTGACATGAATGTTCTCAGCTTTTCAAAGGTATCACGTGTGTCTCACGTGGACATCCAGAGGCTCCATAGTGAATGCGGTACATCACGGAGATGGAGTAGTTTCTTCCTCTGAGCCAATTAATGTGTAACTTGGTTAGGAAATGTTTGATATTAGATAAAACATCTAAGTGCAAACCTAACTTCCAACCATAAAAAAACCCAGACATTTACAGATAAAGTCATACATTCTCAACTTAGCGTCTGTCTTTTATTTGCAGCAGTGATCCTTTATACTGAAGTCCTGGTTTCATGTGTTTTCTGTGTCTCAGCTCCAGTTCTCTTTGGAACCTGAACCAGTGGCCATTAACTGCACGGCGTTCAACCACAACGGGAACCTGCTGGTGACCGGAGCTGCCGACGGAGTCATCAGACTGTTCGGTACGACGGCAAAAATATCAGTATCTGAAGAACAGTATGAAGCGTAAAATTAAATAAACCCTTTTACCTCAATTGAGGTTTTAAAAGAGCAAAAACCTTCTGGAGAAGGAAAAATTAAAGAGTGAAGTGAAAAACAGCCAGATGACACTTTATTAGAAATGTTCTCAAATATAAATACACATAAAACATTTAAGAAAGTCACGTATAAATGTAGTCCTATTTGTGATTTACCTACTGAATAGTGGTTACATCCTTTTTCTTCTTTTTGTCCTTTAGTCTCGGTACATTTGAATCGTCGTGGTTCATGTGTTTGTGTTGCAGATATGCAGCGTTACGACAGCGCGATGAGCTGGAGAGCTCACGATGGAGAAGTTTACAGTGTGGAGTTCAGCTACGACGAAAACACCGTGTTCAGCATCGGAGAAGACGGAAAGGTGAAGGTTTACAGAGTCTGAAAGGAGAACATCACCTGTTCATATCTAACACCTGTCTGTGTCTTCAGCCCTGAGTTCTGTCTGCAGGTTTTCAACCACACAGGCCTGTCCACAGTAAAAACAGAACAATGAAAAAGAAGACACATATACTTCTGTTTTTCTCTCACTTTCCAGAAACAAGGCTTTTACTTTGAGAAACAGAAGTCACATTCTTCTACTGCTGCTTGTTTACGGAGCCGGTGGAGGAATGGGGCGGGGCTTACAGGAGCTGAGTGCAGTCGCTAGGCAGACTGTGTGAAAACTAGCCAATCAGAACAGAGGCCTGTTGACTGAAAAGAAAATATTATGATTGATTGTGACATTAAACGACACCCTGCATTAAACAAAAGTCAGATTTTATTAAATGCAACTAAACTGTCTTGTGTTAAGCAACAAAAAAAATCTGCCATTTTTGGCAAGATTTCTTAAAACGACAATAAAAGTGAAGTCACTGAAAGGCCACAATGGTCTGTAATGGAAATGTCTGTATAAACTGTGTGCAGTTCATCCAGTGGAACATCCATCGCTGTGGGGTGAAGCAGTCGGAGCAGGTCTTATCTCAAGACGCCACCGGACCCTTCGTCCTGTCCGGATACAGCGGATACAAACAGGTTCACGCTGTTCACACTGTTTACTGTTGGCACCTGTGTTCTCGTGTACGGGGTCCTGCAGGTGTACAATGACATCACAGTGATGTAATGACTCATGTCTGGGTCTGGGTCTGGTTCTGGTTCAGGTTCAGGTTCCTCGAGGTCGACTGTTCGCCTTTGACTCTGAAGGACAACATGTTCTGACCTGTTCCAGCTCCGGAGGACTCATATACAGAGTGAGTAGAGCTTCATCATCAAGTTCATCATCATCATCACCTGTTTCCATAAACTGTCAAGTGAACTTTTAATGAAAAAGTATTCAATTATTTAATTACAAAGTACATCTTCATTTTTTTAATGTGCAACAAAATGCAAATTACTAAATACATATTTTAGCGACTCGGTGTTGCAGTGGTTAACACTGTCGCCTCACAACAAGGAGGTCCTGGTTCTGAACCCAGCGCCGGTCGACTGGGGCCTCTCTGTGTGGAGTTTGCATGTTCTCCTTGTCTGCGTGGGTTCTCTCCGGGTTCTCCGGCTTCCTCCCACAGTCCAAAAACATGCACCTTAACCATAACAGGTTAATTGGTCGCTCTAAATTGCCCGTCGGTGTGAATGTGAGAGTGAATGGTTGTTCGTCCTATATGTCAGCTGATGAACTGGTGACATGTCCAGGGTGAACCCCGCCTTCGCCTGATGTCAGCTGGTCAGGTCCAGCCTCTCGACCCCCCAGAGGATTAAGCGGTTACAGAAAATGAACAGAAAATTAATATTTTAGATACATTTCATTTCATTCAATTCTGCCCATCTCTTCTCATTACTGGGTAAAATACATCATATTTGGTCACTTTTTTAACTTTATTATGATTATTTTTAGTTTTTATTACATTTCCATATTTAAATGAGACGTTAATGTATTTTAGTCGACATTAGAATTTTCCTGAAGTTAAGAGAAAATTGAAATGAAGTTTAACATTATGATAATGATTATTATCATTGTACATTATACAACAAAATTCTGTTTTGATACTTTTCATCATAAAACCAGGTTAAAAGAGACTAAAACCCATTTTAAAAAACATTCTGATTGGCTAACGTGTGCCATCCCCTCCTCCAGCTGACCAATGGGGAGCCGGCGGCTCTGGAGAGCGTGCTGTCGCTGGGCGGACACAAAGCTCCGGTGGTCACGGTCGATTGGTGCTCGGCGGTCGACTGTGGCACCTGTCTGACCGCCTCCATGGACGGGAAGATCAAACTGAGCACGCTCCTGGCTCAGAAGTCCTGACTGAGAACCTGATAGAGGACTGAGGGGTCAGAGGTCGTCAACATGTCTGTTATATGCCTAATAATAACCTGATGATGACTCACATTAAAATCACATTAAAACAGCCTTTTGACTCAGTTTCTTATTTTAATGATTGTTTTTTCCTGACCAGCAGGGGGCAGTGTTGACAGGCTGACAATCTGTAAACTCACCTTTATTATACATGTATTAAAAACGGTATCATTTATATTATTTATACCTACAGTATCTATACTTAGGGGTATAATTTTCCTGTAAAGTACAGTTTTACTTTTTATATGTTGTAGTTTACATTTCTATGGCTCCTTTAGTAATTTAGAATATTCCTTTTAAATCCAGTTATCACAATCATTCATTTGATTTCTTTAAATCCACAGATTATTTACTGAGTCATTTTAAAAGGAAAGGACTTTAAACAGGTCATAAAAAGCATCATATAGCAGATATTGTGGTAACAGAGGTTAAACGTAGCGTCAATGTGTTACTGAATCTAAACTGTCTTTGGTCATAACAGCTTTGACTGGTAATGTATGATTAATGCACAGGACATTATTACTACACTGGACAAAATACATTTGATGACTGTTAGTGACATCCAGCAGACACTAATGTTAGCATAAATAGCATCTTCCAGTTTCTCCTATTTTTGGAGTTTTACTTATTGTCTTGACATAGTTATTCATAAAATGGCATCTAGGTGCTCTCTGCTAACGTTAGCAGAAGTTTTGGAGATTTATATGTATTTGGGTTTTTATTCAATTCAATTAAATTTTATTTATATAGCCCAATATCACAAATCAAGATTCACCTCAAAGGTCTTTACAGTCGTACAAGGTACAACACCC
>JAPQRN010001416.1:0-12386 GCA_037367275.1 Coranthus polyacanthus | reverse complement strand
ACACTCACAGAAAATAAGTTAATCAAATCTAATTCATCTACGTCAACATAAATTACTTTTTTTAAGGCAGCAAGTTTGCATATTTTTTTTAAGTAAAGTCAACTTATTATATTTTACAGTGTAGGCGTGTGTGACCTCAGAAGAAAGGGTCCAGATCAACCTCTCTCAAAGGCATCCAACTTCAGGTTATCTGATTTGCAGTTCATTCAGAGCATTTAACTCATTTAGCGTGAAAGACATGTTTACCTGCCATTTTAAATACCAAAACTCAGAATATTGTCTGTGTGTCAAAGAACATGTGAAATGACTAAACATCAGTTTATAGCTTACCAGTGGGACCACAGATGACCACAAGTTTACATTTAGGGAGCTGTGTTAAACCAGACTCCTGGCTTCAGCATGACAAAGAAAGGCCTACTGCCAGATGCATGGCCCTTTTGTTACCTAAGCACCTCTCATTACCACACCCATTTCCTGCTCATCTATTTCCCAGTGCTGTTGGCTCCTACTTTCCCATGCTCTACATTTTTTTTATTATTCATTTTAGATCCCAGAGTAACATAATCTCATTTTGCCTGCACTGCGATTGCATGTACAGCAAGATGACAATAAAGCTTTACTTGATTTGATTTGAAAATATGTGCTAGTTAGCAGTGTTGTCTGTGTTTTCATTAAGTTAGCATTAGCTTGGTGAGTTTCACCCCTCAGTCTTCCCCAGCTCTGACCTCTTGTCCAAATATGGTCACTTCTTACTCCAAGAAAACGAGGAGTAACCTTGCCCATCAAGTTTGGTGGTTTGATGGGCAAATTACCAAACTCAAGACTTCAAAACAGTAGTTCACAACCAATGGCTGCCGTCACGCTGCATCCATGTCTTAGTCATCTTTATTGTCCCACCAGAATGAGTTGAACCACAGTGGTTTTTATTTTAACCTTTATTTAACAAGGCAGGACCTTAAGAGTGGTTAAAGTGTCCTTAGTACTTTCATCATCTTTACCATCTCTTTTCTAATTGCTACTCAACATTCCCCTCATGTGAACCATTTCATTCCAGTTATCTCTCTAGATGCAGTTTGCAGTTCCTAACAGGTGAGTGTTGGCATTATTCATGTCCAACCCTGCAGTGAAATGTGTTCTTCTGCCTCTGTGTCTGTCATTAGAACCGTCATCTGAGCAGAAGTGTTATACTCCATGCTTCCTCACAATACTTGACCTTGTTGAGACTCAGACATCTGCAGAGAGGGAATAACCCAGCATTGTCTGCAGCAGGTAGGATGAAGAGCAGAGGAGTGGAGTGGAAGAGGAAGAGGAATATCATTGCTTGTGTTTAATTACATGAGGCTGCCTCTACATGGGTCTCTGCTTTTCTGACCTCCACTGATGAGTACATTTAATAGACAGTAACCCAGCGCTAGCCATCCAAGTGCAACCTTTTGTTAGTAATGCCCCCCCTCTCTCTGTTCCCACAATGTGTGAGAGGAGGGTGCACATATTCAGACTGATTGTTTTAATCAGCCAAGGGCAAGAGTGGCTCTGTTTTAAACAGATCATGTGAATCCTTTTTTGACTTTGCATAATTTAATTTCGTGGGGGGAAAGATTGAAGCTTTTTTCTTTTAGCAGGAAGAATGATGTTTGAAAACCTTTTAATATTCTGTATTTAAATGAGCTGACGATTCAGTCATCCATCAAAACATGGCACGGTCCACAGCTAGTGCTTAATCAGAAACGAAAACACTGATTTAATCTGTTTGTCGTCTCTTCGTCTTCTGCTCAGATGAGAATGCTAACTCCACCTCCCATATATTACTTTCCCATGGTGAATCCTAAATGATTCAGTTATTTCACTCTAACAGAAAGTGAAACTGCTTTAACCCAATGTATTCAATTGACCTTGTCATCTCCTCCTAAAGCTTCATGAGGTCAAATTGTCACAGTGACCAACTTTTTTGTCTACTGAAAGTTGGTCAATCAGTAGACTCTTCAGAGAGAGAACTGATGCTTATATCATGACCAAGTAAGTACAACAGAACCAGGATCCCATTCCATTGAATGGTTTGACAAAACCAAACAACTGCAATCACGCCGCTCTGTCAATCCAGGTAGTCTGCCTCTAGTTATGAGTATGTTTGTATATATGAGGAGCACCTGGTGTCCAATCGTAAACAAAGACAGGTGTAGAGCTGCATATTTCTCATAAGAACAAACTATAATTTTGAACAGATATGAGAAATGTAATAATATAATACAGCTCCAGGAACTGTCCACAGTGCAGATGGACAAGTTAATATTCTCATCAATGTGACATGACACAAGTGGATGTGACTGTAATAACAGTTGTGTATTCCATTAAATCATTGCTTCGATGTATGTAGCTGTAAGACAATTTGAACCTTTAAGCTGTAACCCTGGTGCTGAAACAGTCTGATAGTAAGTAAAGATCAAATATAAAAATGTCAGTCAAATTAGTAAGTACTATAAAGCATTTTTTCTTCTTCTTTTTTTTCCTTTTTTTAATCACCTACCAAGGTCTGTGGGATCTTCAAGGAGGACTGATTGGAAACATTTTGATCTGCTATCTTACCGGGCAAGTTACCATGGAGATTTACCCTCGTAAGTAGTGAACAACCTTCATGATACCAGAAACCTTGGGTTAAACTGTAAGTTATCTCACTAACCCCTAAATCCTGCTTCATCATACAGTTGTTATATACAGTTATATACAGTTGTTATACAATTATTATATTGTTGATATAGTTAACAACATTGCTACTAACTGTCTCCATAGCTTACATTCATGATAACAGCCTGCACACTGACCTCTATGTAGAGGTTTCGGGTTGGAATTTCCATGAAAAACCTTGCACTCACTCCTGAGTTCTTCAGTGCTTCTCTTCTGTTCTTCTACAGCTGCAACACTAGGTATTGTTAGCTTAATTGAGGCAACTAATGTCAACAGACATCCAGATGTCCACACTAGAGTGTTCTGGTTCTTAAATTAACACCAGCATTTATTACAATGAGTAAAATAGCAGAGCATAAAACAGTACTGAAAAAAAAAACCTTAAAAAATGTAATAAGTCAGCCATTTTCAAATGCAAGAAAAAGCAGCAATTATAAAAAGGCAATTCAATTGACTGCTCTGATCCAAGAGGATAAAGACACAAAATCTGAGAAAGTTCAAAACACTATAATAAAGGTTTTCTTTATACATTTATTTATTGCTAAATAAGTTGTCACTGCAGCTTCAGAATTTTAAAATACTCTATCATGAGGTCACCATGACTCTGCAGAGGCTTTTAAGTTGAAAACAATGAATACAACCAAGTCTCTCAGCCTCTGCGTCACACCAGGCCCCATGTCGGTCCTCCACAGCACCTTGTCTTGGGTCTAGTGTCCAATTTGTCCCCGGGTTCTGCCTGTTGACCTCTCTGTGGCTAAGCCCCGCTCTGTGGTCCAAATGCCATGCTGTGTGTAGGTCCCATGTTCCACATTTTCTTGCATGCTCTTCGGCTCTTCTGTTCCCTTCTTCCTGTCCTTCTCACCAGGTCTTCCCCCTTTCTGTTCAGGCACCCTGTTGGACATAGTCATCAGCTGTTTCTCGTCAGTGATCCTCAGCGGCTGCTGCATTCCACTGCAGAGCTTTTGATGAATCCCCATTATAACCTAAAAATGATTATAGTTCATAGTCATTTAATATTTGATATGTGTTAATTAATTCCTTGACATAATTTCATAATAGCCTAAAGTTCTCCTAGCAATTACCATTTTAACTATGGAACTGTGTTTTATTAGCCTTTCAAATGGGATTCATGAATGTGTACAAACCTTCAGTATTTAATCATTTTCCTCTATTACCATTTCCAATGAGTTCTTTGCAGTACAATCTTTTTAACTGTAATATGACATGAACACAACATTGGTTTTAAGAGCACTCATGGTGCCGCTGTGTTGCATCACTGATGTCGTTAATAGGCCCACAGAGCAGCATCATTTAAATCCTCTCATGGAATTAAAAGCTGAAACTCTTAAATTATTTCCATTAAGAAGCTTTCACGATACACATCAGTGTGAACTTTAAAGAGCGAGTGGGACATCCCCTCTCCCCCCAAGATTAATTGGGTTGTGAGAAATTAGGTCTTTTAGTCTAATGTAGAATGAGGGACCTCTTAGTGTGAAGGCAAGCTGTGAAAAAAGCCCAGTTACACAAGTGAAATGTGTGTATTAGTGCAGCTCACTGGTCATCAAATCTATTTATATTCTCCCAACTCTGCCACTTTTAGTTCAAATCATTATGAACAATATCATCGAATGGAAATTTTACTTAAGTAGACCGCTGTCAAAACATTTTCTTCTTCTTCTCTGTCCAGAGTGCGTACATTGTGGACACAATGCTGAACTTTCACCTAACACAACACATACTCCATTTCCATCAAGGCAGTTCCAGGGCCAGTTTGAAACCGGTGCCTAAACATGAACCAGTTCTTTCGACTAAAGAAATATCTCTTGGTTCCAGACCAGCATTGACACTTTTCTGGTCTACAACTGCTTATGTCAAGCCCTGCAGGCAGGATTATTGTGATCAACAAGAACAATTAAAACCTTGTGACTGACATTTTATTTCTTTTAAACACAACTAGACTAGCATCTAGTCCAAAGAATTAGAAAGAAAAACGAGCTACAGTATGTCTATGTCTGAAGCTGCTTCAGCAACATAACTAGCTGCTAACTGCTTCTATTAGGGGTTACCTGGTGGGACTTTCTGGAAACGTCAGACCAAGTATCCTCTATCGTGATAAATTCACCACAGATTTGAAATTTAACCACATACATTCTTTCCTGAAAAAAATGCATAAATTACAACAAATTATAACAGTAGTATTTTGAAAATGATAACTTATTGATAGCCAGCTCAGTAACAATAGCTAACATTAGTATGTTTCTTCCTAACATTGGCACACCTTCCAGTGTATACAGATCCAGTGTAATGACCTAGAATTAGCACCAGTTTAATGTTAGTGAAAGGGTTTTTGGAATATAATGGCGGTTCCAGGAACTCAAGTCCACTGAGTTGTGAAGGGGCGATAGCAGGTTTTACACATCATTTAAGCACTTGACCTCAGCAAAAATGCACCAAGGCCTGACCTTGTCGTTGATCATATGCTTTGTTCAGGAATTCCATGGCAATACACAAAAGCACATCGAAAACCTGTACATACAGCTACAGTTTTTCAAAAATGGTGGCTGAAATAAAATGCTGCAAATACTGACCAATGAGAAATGTTCAGTAATGCAAGCCCCACCCCCAAAGTTCCTGAACTATCAAAAAGTACAATCTCCTAAACAGAGGTCTCTGAATGTAAACCCTAGTCCTTGCAGTGGTACTAGTTCCTGGGAGAAGTTTTATATGGTTACACATACAATTTTACAATTGTACTTTATGACAAAACACAACTAACACAACTACAACAACACAAAAGAAAGGAGTTCCTCTAAAAGCTCCTTGTTTCAGGGGAAACTTCCTGTGGTGGAGATGCACTTTATGTTAAACATGAAAGATCACAAGACATGCTGTCAGACATACTGACCAACAGTGGTCCTCATGCAAAATACTGACACATGCCGATTCTGACTGTGGTATAAGGGGGTACTCACTTTTGTTACCACTCTTTCTACAAAACTCACTGGTATCTTCTTTATCTTTTGTTACAAATAAATCACAGTATGTCTACATTTAATGAACCGGATGCCAGTTAAATGGAGAGTCTTAAATGGAGATGAAATGGACAGTCAACATTGCTTATCTGTATATGACAAAACCAAATATCAAAGAGAAGAAACTGATTGAATAGTTTATAATAGTGTATACTGAATAGCTTAGTTTTTATAGGCTATATAGAATAATATATCATTTTGTAATAGATTGCTGTTATTTAAAACCATTGCTATTTAAATGGTATCTTTAAAAAAAAACAAAAAAAAACGTAAGAAATGTTTTTTTCATTTTTACACAGGCCCAGTGCAACTGTATTGCCTGCATGTCTACATACTAACATACATTTCACGTTGTACATGAGAAAGACATTGTAACATTTAAACAAAGGCCACTTGTGTTCTGCTTGGTTATGCTGCTAACTAGCGTCAGTTGTTAGTAAAACTAAATGAAACACTGTCTGTCCTCGTACTCCCTGAGCGCAGGGTTGTAGTAAATCTTTGAACAGGTGATTTGAACAGCAGAACATACTGACACAAAACAAGGTTCTTCCCCTGCCTGGTCATGATGCAGCACTCTTTTTAACCACAAAAGTTGAACCACATCCAACCTTTACCCAGCTGCCCCCTGTGTATTTTCTTCTTTTTCCACTGCAGTACCCCGTGTTGCCTCCTCCGCAGCATGCTCCGACATTCTTAAATTGATGTGAGTGCTGTGCTGATCATGGTCTGTTTGAGTCACTTACCCCAAATTCTCTGTCCCAGTAGGTGTGCTTGTGTCCCCAACCTGGGTCACAGTGGGCCGCATCACAGACAGCCTACATCCTGCTGCTTAATGTGAGCGCTACAGATGCTATTCCTTTCACCCCAGAAATAGAGTCCTGAACAGATAGTGAGTCTCCTGAAGGAAAGGGACAGGTGAAAACTACTAAATCCCACAACCAGACCCAATACGTATGTGTTTTTGACCTGTTAGAAGTTGTTTTAGGTAAACCCAGTACTAGAGACTATCAAAATACCAAGTGAGCCCAGTGAGCCCCTATGACACATTTAAAGTTTCAAGCATGACCAAGTAATATGATTCCAAAGAGGAGTGGGTTTGATTATTTTCACAGTAGAAATGAATGGCAATTTTTTTGCTTTTTAAAAATTTTCATTATTACTTGAGTGGCCAAGAAAAGTTATAGGAGAATAATGTGTTTTGTGTTGCAAACAGGCAAAAATATAAGTCCAACACTTTCATCAGAGGGAAGCTAATAAACACTAAAAGGCCGCTACAAGCTCTGCTTGAATTCCTTGGTGTTATACCGTAGTAATATATCATGCTCTGATTTTGTATCTGTCATTTACAATCATGATGTCAAGATTTTATATTTTCCCTCAGCAGACAAACTCATGAAACATGAATAAAGGTTGAGGGCAGCCCTTGTCTGTGGTCATGGTGGTTTTATGCAGCAGTGAAGGAAACAGCTGAAGTTAAATAACCAACAGCAGCAGATGATGTTGGTGAAAATATGTGTTTGTGTGCTGTTTAACCACAGAACAGCTGGACAGATGCAGGGTTAGTCTGTGCCTCTTCCCCACAGCCACAGGCAGCTACAGCATGCTAATGTAATTTTAATGCTTTGTTATGGTAATCACAGGCTTGATCAGCTGGTTCTTTACACAATCATACCACTCTGAAACATGACATAGACTGAGCTGGCCTGCTTACACCTTTGGCTTATACATTCTTTATGTAGCCATAAGAGGAAAACCTGACTTTATATTTAAAGGTTTAACATGGGAGATTTGTGTGTAAAGTTTGTGTTGGAATCTGTGTTTTTACACTAGCTGACTGTATTTCTAAGCTAACAGTATCTAATGTTGCACACTGTTGGTTCTGGTGAGGAACAGAGCAGTGCAATGCTAAGCAGGCAATGAAGAACTCAGGGGTGAGTGTAATGATTTTCAAGGAAAATCCAACCTGAGTTGATTATGAATCAGTGTACAGGCTGTTAGCATGGATGAAGGCAACCAAGGCAGTTGTTAAATTGAGTTTTGTCCCCAGCACAACGTAAACTCCAACACGCAAAAAAAATAATAAAACTCTTATTGAACCTTTAAAATTTCCTGCCAACATACACAGCTCTCTGTATCACCACAGTGTAAAGCTTGTGTGCCATAAAGATGAAGGAAGTAATGAAGTTAAAATAGCAGGAACATGCAGATGAATTGCAGTGTTATAGAAATGGAGAAATTATTCATACCAGAGGTGGGAAAACAACACAGTAGTAGTAAAGCAGTAGTGAACTCATATTGATTAAAGAAACATGAACATGAAAGGAATTGCAGATGAAGCCCTATGGATTTAAATAAGAAATGTTCCTGTTTTAAACAGCCTTCATGGCCATTTGAAATAGATTACTGAGTTTACATGGTGTACTTGAATGCACCATGTAACTGCATGCAACTTCACTTTTTCAGTCCATTATTTGACACCATACTCCTCTGTAAAAACAATTATCATTTGATTCTTGTGCTTGAACCCTATATCCTTCCATTATATGCCAGGGGGATAATAACTAACTACTAAGTATTTTTATTTAAAAAAAAAAAATCAGAGCTGTATTCTCACCAAATGTTGATTATTGAATTAATAATTCATACTTTTCTATACTCGTCATCTGGCTGAGTTACAATGTTTTATCTAAAATGACACTAGGTGATTACACACTGCAGTCATAGAACAAAGACACAATCCAAAAATACGCTTGATGGACTAAAATGTTCCACAGAATCATTTTAATCAACCATTTGAAATAGCCCATGTTTGTTACCCTAGGGCAAAAAACACACTATTTAACCCTCTGGTCCTCCTGCGACCCTTTTAGGCCTTTTCAATGTAATTTTTTGCTCTCATTTTGGCAGTTTTTATGCTGAGATGATGATATCTGGCAAAGATTTTCATTTTTTAAGGAATTTTGGAATTTCAGCACCAACACTGAAAAAAACTAATTCCACTGTCTAGACCAAATCCTCACGTTCCTCCTCCTGGAGCCCTTTTTGCCCCATTGGATATCATTAAAATCACTTATTTTTATTCTACTGCTACTGCAATAAAGAAATGTTAAATCCTGTTATTTCCTCTGTAACCCTGAAGCAAAAAACACCAAAAAACCCACCACCAGTGGACACCAATTTTCCATTTTGAAGAGATGCATTGTGGGAGATAATTACCTTGTTTGATTGATAGGATATAACAGTGACTGTAGGCCAGTGGAGTAAATTATTTCAACTAAAATTATTTTGGGTGTGTTCCATGGATGTCAGAGTCTGGTGTGAATGTATATTGAGAAGTGTGTGTGTGTGTGTGTGTGTGTGTGTGTGTGTGAGTGTGGTGAGTGTGTAGGTGTAGCCCAAACACACACTGAAATATATGTTGAAATAAATTTGAAAAAAGAAAAAAGATGAAAAGAAAAAGAAAGACCTGTATTTTTGTATCTCATAGCCATGGTATAAAAAAAAACATAAATTCCATCATATTGGGAATGCATCCTGGAGTTAGGCCTTCAAATTTGTAGTTTTTAGTGTTTTTCATCTGATCCACTCATTTCTTATATGATTTATTTGCAGACACATTACATGGTATTTCCAATGGGTTACATTATATGGTGCAAAATGCTAATTTCAGAGTTATAGAGATTTCCAGGCCATTGAAGCAAGTTTATTCATTTGAAAATTGTGTCTTTGTATTCCTCTGCATGTGTAAGGATTGTGTGTGTGTGTATGTGGGGGGTGGAGGTGGTGCAAGACACACCTGGCCTGTAAAATAAATGGTTCTCATGGCATTTTCTTTGATTCAAGTGTTTGAAGTGAAAGATAAAAGGTGAGCAAAAGTCCCCTTATATCAACATAGCCTTTGCAACATGTCTACATCATAATAAAAGTTTGGAAACCAACCAGCAGCTAATCCCTGAGCAGAACAGAATGTAAATAAGGCAATTTGGTGCAGCTGTGCACCGGAGAAGTTATAAATGTAGCCAGGGCAAGAAATGGGCATTTCTACCTGACTGCAAACATGGAGCAACATTTCCATTCTGCTTTTGAACCTGGGGCAAGCCGAATGGTCACTGCCCCTGTTGGAGTGGCCGCCCAACGCAGCGCCGAGCCCGGACGCTCCACGACTTCCAGCCTCACTTGACCTGCCATCAGCTTAGAACCCCACAAAAAGCCCATAATAATCATGGACTACAACAGGAACAAGGGCAGTGTCGACAACCTTGATAAGGTAGGCTATAACTATTTACACATTTACATTATTATTACTGTACCGGAGCTTCCAGGGGAGAAGGCTAGAGTTTTATGCGGGCATTAGAGGCCCAGAGTAGACCATTTCTTGCATTCTTAGAAAGAATGAATGATATATTTGCATTCATCAAATAGAAAATAGCATTATATAAATAAACTGCCATTTAAAGGGTTAAAATTATGAAAATGAATTCACATTTGCTATACATGAGTAAGATTGGAGTTAATGACCAAAAAAAACATTTTTTTTTTCTTCATATTTAATATTTTTAAATATGATCCAGTGACCTAAAAGGGCCTTAGGAGGACAAGTGTGATTTTTTTAAAGGGTGGCCTGAGGGTTAAAAAAAAAAGGCATATTTCATGATTTTGTGTAAAAACCTCAGTCACACATGGGTGTGGCCTATTCCAAGAACACAATTCAAGGAATATGTGGACATAAAGCCTCTCAGTGTTTGACATACAATTCATTAATCAAACACAAAACAAAACACATTCACATTTATTCTCACACCCTCTTGTGGTTCTCAGGTTGATTAGTAGGAAAATCCACCACTTCAATATGAGTTTCATGAAAACATACTGAATGGTTTTTCAGGTATGGTCTGGAAACAAAATAATGATGGACATATGAACAGATGGACGGACAGACATGCTGATTTCTACATCCCCCCACATTATATTCTGGGGAGATAAAAAGGAAAACTGCAATTTTGTTTCTTCCTACACTACAGATACAGTATATGCTTGGGTCATGAGCAATTCAGTACAGTGCAAGTCGTACATTTGAAATTGAACAGCTCTTGAGAGGGACTGGACATGATGGCATGATAGGATGACTGTGATTAAAATTCAAAGACGTCTCGTCTGATGTGGAAATGTGCAGGTCTGAGCTTCCACTCGAGCCTCTGTTAATGGAGGAATTGTGGTCTAGAGCATTTCCCCTTCAGAGATATGAGGATACAAAACCTGACAGAATACTGTGATTCTTGGTGCTGTGGAGATGGAACAGGTACTGGACAGCTGAGTCCTCAAGGTCGTTTTACACAGCAGACAATACGTAATGTCTGCTAGACTCAAAACAACTAGCAGAATAAGAATAGCTGAAGTCATGCATTTCATCTTCAACATATTTAACACTGAGAAGTGGCATATACTGAGAAATTATTTGGAATTAATTCTTTATAATACAGTTATCATTCATCATGTATTGCTCATGGGTTCACTTGCAACTGTGCGGCATATATGAACAAGTAAAGTAAATAAAGAACAAAGACATAAAAATGTAAGGGACAAATAACACCCACCTGTGAGATCTAAATGTATCCCAGTCCTGATGTGTTTGGGATCACTGGGATTTTATTTGTGGACTTTTTCTAACATATTTTGTTAACTTCTGCAAAGAAAACAAATGGGTTCCAGATATTTATATACACCAAGTGTCATAAAGATTGGTGTATCTGAAAATTACATAGACATTTTCAAGACATTAACTGCAATTTTTCAATAAAAGTAACTGCTATTCCTAATTTGTCCAATAGGGGTCGCACTGTTTCAGTAAGAGCAGCAGACATTACTACAGAGATGATCATTTTTAGATCTTGACAAGTTGTTCTAATCATAATGCAAAATACTATATTTTTCAGTTCCAGGTACCTGGGACTAAATGTTTTGTGTCTTTGTAGATCCACTGTGATCTGTAAGTTGTAATGTTGAAATTGCATGTATTTTTCTCAAGTAATTTCAGGTTGTTCATAATATGTTTTGTAAAAGGATAGTTTAGCTACCCTGGTTCAACATAACAAAGGCTACGCTTCATACCGATATCTTTTCAACATTTATTTCTCTCTCTCTCTCTGGAAACACTGACAAATGGCAATGTAGACACTGTAGAAACACACCTTGGAAAGACGCCGTGAAAACTATAAAAGAAATACAAAATACAAAATAATGAATGCATCTTTTCAGTCTTGTAAAAGTCTCTTCTTGCTAGCATAGTAGTAGGTGCAATCAATGAAAATCCAATAAAGTGTCCAAATGCATCACAATGACCAAGTAAACATTTCAAGAAACATTAAATACAGCACAAACAATGAAATAACATTTACCATTTTGCGCCTCTTGAACCATGTGCAGAATTAACTTTAATTTGGGGTTATCATGTCTCCGACCATATCCTTTTTGGCTCTAACCCATAATTCCTTAGTGGTGCCCCTTTCTCTGCTCCGGTCATGTGACTCACCTATTGAACAAACTTTATAAACAAGGCATCAATTTCAAAACCAGACATTGTTTTTTAAAGACATGCTTTTCAATTCAATTCAATTCAATTTTATTTATATAGCCCAATATCACAAATCAAGATTTGCCTCAAAGGGCTTTACA
>JAPQRN010001414.1:0-12393 GCA_037367275.1 Coranthus polyacanthus | reverse complement strand
TCGTCTAAATGGATGCCTCACACTAGACATCCTGCCACAGGAATCAGTCAAAGTGTTGAGGCAGAGAGCACACCGGCACCCCGCCCCCCACCCCGGGCTTCTGCAGCTGCCGCTGGACCAGAGCGGGTGCAGGGAGTCCAGCGGTACGCAGGCTCTGCTTCGGTAACACATCTGATTGATAGGAATAGCACAAGTGGAGGCTCATAATTAGAAAAAAGAAGCTTTTGATAAATACAATGATGGCTGTTTGGAGACATATGCCCCTGAACGCGGCTGACAAGTATTGACTGTGTAGTGTTTTAAGGAGAGCTTCGCACTGTTGCCGTATCCGTCAGCCTGTGTTTTGGTGCCAAGACATTGACAGGGAGGAAGACACATCAGTTCAGATACAGTTCCATTAGTCGCAGTAGAATATACCTCACCTGCCCCCATGGTAATTAGCAGTCACCATAATGACATCTCAGCCGGACCGTATGCCCCAAAATGAATTTCTAATGGCCAGGAAGTGGGCGAATGGCTTCCGTGCAGCCAGTCAATTGTCCTGTTACAGTTAAGGAATCCAGCAGGGCTGGTACCACTCATATTTCATCCCAGGTAAAGATTACCTGTCAGGCCCATGGGAGATGTATTGATCTGTTTTCCTTTTTCCGCCAGCAATCACCTGACAAAGGCACCTAGGAGGCGAGTGAATGAGTGATGCCTGGTCTGTCTGCTCCAGCACGGTGGCTTCTAGTGTCCACTGATGGGTGGAGAGGTGATGAGGAAAAAGGAGAGATAATGCAATCATAAACTCTGTTTGAACCTCCTCTGTATGCATACAGGGCAGCCCCTTTGTCCCGCAGGTCACAGGTCAGTGGGGAATTTGCTTTTCTTCCGTCTCCTTTCTTGTCAGTAGCGTTTGTTCTGCTGTGTAGTGTGTAGTTTTGATAGAAACACATGCAAAAGAGGCTCTCTGGTTCCTGCTGACAAATGCATGTTGCGAGTCACAGAAGTTCAACTCACTTTGGATTTCAAAAGCAATCTGGTTTGATCTGGCCACCCTTCGCACAATGAAATCCGACCTTGTGTGGTCTCTGGGTTTCCCTGTGGTGATGCTGCACAAGCAAAGATCAATATATTTTACATTATCGCATGTTTTCTTGGCAGCTAAAAGTATTTATATATTTGCCTTGTTCAATGGAATGTCTGCAGTGATATTGTCCATGAAGCCCTGCATTTAAAGTGATTGCACTGTGTAAGATGTGTAGTATTTATGATGTGATGCATAATTATTGGTCCATTAATTGAGGATTTAGGTCTGAGGACATTAAATTCATAAATTCAATTTGATGATAGATAGAACAGTAGATATGTCCCTCTCATTTTGTACTACCATATTTTTTAATTTCACTTACAAGGATTTAAATATATCTCCCTGATATCAGGGCTCTTAGGCAGCTATCCACATTTGATACGTAGGACAAATAGCATCTTATCTCATGGGATGTTATCTTTATATTTAATAGCATTGGAGGCATGCCTAATTGCTTTGCAAATGATCTAAAGAGGATTACTCCTCCCTTAGAAAGCTTGCACGATGTCGCTAGATGTTAGAGAGACATTACAATGGTAAAATTCAATCAAAGCTGCAGTGCAGTGTTTGTGCAGTTTGCTCAGTTGTACATAAACATCAGCCAGTGTTTGGCCAAAGTCAATGTCCGCACCAGGTGCTTTCTCTGCTGTTGCTCATAAGAACACATCTGATTGTAGACTAATTCCAATAAGGGTGTTTTACGACGTTGTGTTTATTTATGCCATTTATGCATCTTTGAAGACATTAAAGTAGGATTGTTAAATCATCATAAAATCATGTACTATCATAGTGGATGTTGTAATCATTCCTCCATGTCATGAGTATTTAAAGAAAAAAAAATGTGTATGTATTCCAAATACTAAATTTGTGTGCAATAAATGGCTTTTGAGAATTATGACTGTGTGAGAATTTGTGGCTTTGAGCTAAATGGATATGTATATACTGGTAATTACATGTTAGTTTTAGAATTGACTCCTAGCCTCATATGTGAACTCCACTTGGTATAGATTGAAACTAAATTAGCTCTGAAATCATTACTGAAATTAAATAGTGCATGGGCAAAATTAATCATCAAATACTGTTGATAATTGATCAGATTCTTGAAACCTGAAAGAAAAAAAATAAAAATAAAATTCATAGTTCAATAGCATAACCCTGTTTTAATTGTTAATTTATCTCTATTTTTTTGTCCCCCTCTTTTCCTTTGAAAAGATATTTGTGAGCTTTTGCTCACTTTTGCTAGCTACATGCCTAGTATATTCAATCCTCTATAATGTGGTTTGGATTATTTATTTACTGTGGTTATTTAATATTATTGTACCGTACTGTAATCTCTACGATTTTTGGAGCAAAACAAGTGACTTGAACTTGGAACTTGTGATGGGCATGTTTTCAATTATTCATATATTGAGATGTTTATGATCAGATTAGTTGATGTAATAAATAAATTCACTTCACAACCTACACATGTCCACAAGATTTGACAGTGGTCCTGTTGAATACAAATGGAAGTGAGGCTGACGCTCCCTCAGCCAGTGGAGATTATCAGTAGATCCCCCGCTGTTAATCTTGTGGCTGAATGCTGAAGATGTTGGTAGTCACTTTGCCACGTGTTGAGAGTTGGAGCAATTCTCTCCGCTCACCGGTGGTCCACGGTTACAAATCACATCATCAGCTGTCTGAGCACCCACAGCCACCTCTTCTCCACCAGATTGATGGTGAAATGGAGGAAAAATCAATGGCTTCCTCTCGTCAGAGAGCGCCAGCTCTGTCATGTTTGGGAGTTTGATGTAACCTTCTCTTACTCTCTCTGCTTTACTCCACTATGGGAAATTGAAAGCCCAGTTTGAACAAACTGACAGACTGGAGTCTCTCAAGTCAATATAATGACCGATTTCAATCTGCTACTTTACTCATGGGGTATCAGGACTCTTAGAGACCGGAGAGATCACAGTGATCAGATTGAGTTGAGTTTATAGTAAAAGATGATTAGTCTTCATACTGACTTGTACGCTGCTGTGTAGGTGACCCTGTGAGTAACAGCAGTCAGTTTTCTTACTAGTCACCCCCTTGGGAGTCACCCTCCATCACCTCATCCTTATCACCACTATGACACACTGTGACTGTGAAGCAAGGTTTCCTTTCACTGCTTTCTGTGCAATGAGCAAGCATCACTGAGCTTTTTTCACTCAGACACATGTTCCCCCTCTAATGGGAAATTCAAATATCACATATCAGCTGAATGCAATATTCACTTAGCGAGAGATAACACTACTTGATGTGTCTCATGTATCCAGTTCAGAATAGGCACGGCTCAGTCTCCCACAGCACAACTGGATCATGACACCAGATCTGACTGGGAGGCTCGGTGTATAAATTCTACGTCCGAAGCTTGTCTGCAGCCTCTTTATTCATTCTCTTCTTTATTGGTGTGTGTGTTGCTGCTCTTGTGCATTTGAGGCAGAGCAGATTCCAGGGCATCTGTGCTTGTCCCGCTGCTTCTCCTGTGTCTTACACCAGCACCATCCCTTTTCATTTCTGCTGGCATTCTAATCAGAGCGTTACGAGCTTCAGCGGGTGAAGTACGCAGAAAGTTGTGTTTCCTGACAGCCAATAAAAACCTTATAATCTTCCTGATTCAAGTGGGCCATTTAAAAAAAATACTAACTAGTGCTATCACTCAGACCACCCCCTTCCCTTTTTCTTTAATGCCCTTTTTTATTTAATATATTGCCCATGAAAAATGAGAGACTCCCGCTTCGCCGTGTAGATATTTTGTTGCTGATGATGCGAGACGAATTTCCATCACAGCTTTGTTTCCAGCGGGTGAGCGGATAATCTTTTACAGCGCAGGGAGGGAGGGCACCACTCCCATCAATCTCCAGGGCTTATAGCCATTGCGTGGTTTCCCTACCTGACCAGAACGCCTGTAGGGTACCGCAGTCACAGCCCACTCAGGGTCAGGAGCTACCAGGAGACATGGCTGTACTGGGAGCTCACTTATGGACCTGGGCCCAGAGAGCAGCCACCTCCCCAACCCTCCTTAACCTGCCGAACCATGCTTCTCTTCTGTTCCATTATTCCTGTCATTGTTATTATGTCATTTTTCTAACAAGGTGGTCACATCTGAGAGAGCAGCATTTCTTTCCTGCTGACAGCCCTGTGAAACTATGTTTGCGGCGAGGGCCTCAGCTGCTCCTTTTGTCAACATAAAGCACCACATTTGCTCTAGAGGGTTCACCTTTCCTTGATTCCCAGCCATATGAGTTGTAAAGCAAAGGGTCTTGGTTTTAGTTGTGGCACCCTGCCCAGGCAGCCTCTTGAGAGGGGCCCCTGGTGGCTCTGTGATGCTGTAGTGGCTGGCAGGCGTGCAGCATGCTGCTCTCCGCACCCTGCTGCCCTGGCAATCGCCTGCTGCACAGCTCTACCCGTGGAGACGATGCCGCTCTGATTGACAATAATGGGAAGTGGCAGAATCGATTGGAGACAAGAGAGGGGTGTGTGTGTGTGAAATTCTCCCGGAGCTTCCAGTCACAGACCAGGGGCTCTGGCACCACTCACCTGTCATCTCTGCAGCACCAGGATTAGGGCCTGTGACAGCAGGAACAGCCTGAGAGAAAGATGCTGTGGCCGTCATCGCCACTGACAGCCTGGAAAAGGTGTCCTTCCTGCACACTTACACTACATATATGTCTCATTAACTGGCTGGGCTTGAGCACTGCACTGCTCCATGATATTTTTTATGAGTATAATATGCAAGACTAGCTAAAATCTGCATGTGCAAATGAAAAAATCATTTCAACCTCAAACTGAGACAAGATAAAATTACTGAACACAAGAACATGAGATGCAGACTAACCTGAGAGGTGGATGGTAGAGCTTCTAATGAGCCATTTAAGTGAGTGCTTTCAAAAAGTATCTAATGTCAAGGATTAAAATAGCAGTTCACCTTGTGCTTGGGCATTGGATATGTGTGTGTGTGTGTGTGTGTGTGTGTGTGTGTGTGTGTGTGTTGCAGCAGTGGATGGAGGGCAGGTGTCGTGACAGAAGGGGCACTCCATCCTCTAATTGATCGACAAAAGATGCACATGAAGAAGACGTTAAGGCAAAATGAAGTCATAACAGTGGATTGAGACATTTATTAAGTCAGACGAAAGGCCCTCAGAAACGTTGAGATTGTTTATTGATTTTTGTGTTTTGGCTGGCTGCGCAGGAGTAATCGCTCGTGCTGCTGCCACAGCGGCTACGGGGCTCGAGTGCAGCCAAATGTTCAGGGGGGAGGCACTGACTTCCTCCTTAAAGGAGGCAACTTTGAGCTGCAGAACACAGTGTCTTCATTACAAGTGCAGTTGCTTCACCATTTATAGAGTCCTGACTGGATAAGATCTAAGTGCATTAGTGAGGTATGCCAACAACTGTCAAATGATGTGAAACATTTTGTGTTGCTGTTACATTGGCTGGTAGTTGAAATGGTGTATCCTCAAAGTACTTGACTGAGAGAATGCCAAATTATTCGCATAGGTGATTAAAAAATAGATCTCTAACATACTGCACTGCTGTTTTTGTTTACACAAACTAGTTGCATTAAGTGTGTGCGTGCATGTGTATAATTGATTGATGCATGTTCTAAAAACACTTTGTTTGTAAGACAAGAAAGAAAGAAAAAGCACAATTACTATATAATTTATTAATTGATGAGCCAGTCCACGTAAAACTAATCAGCAGTCTGTCTAACTTTATCAAGCAAAATGCCATATGTTCACATTCATAGTTTCATACTCAGATGTGAGGATTTTATACTTTTTTGTGTTTTCTTTTACAATAAATAAGCTATTTTTAGACATCGCTTTGCACTGTTTCCACTATTTTATTCTAAACATTGATCCAACATTTTTTTTAAAAACACATCTACACACTATATAATATATATATAATAATTATCTATATAATAATTATTGCCATACTCTATTTAAAAATATTGCTGTACTAATCTCAAACCATTTTCTCTACACTGGGAGGGAATAAACTGTCCCACTGTAAATGTGTGTGAGGTGTATGTGCTGAGCGGTGCTGGTGAGTGTTAGGTAGAGTTCAACCATACCGGTGACATCAATCTGCCTGTTCTTTATTAGACGGAGCAGTGAGGTGTAACTGACTGCATTGTCCACAGATGGACTGGGGCCCATAGCACACGGGACCCTGGTCAGCCACCCTGACAATACAATCAATAATCACACACTCATTATGGGAGCCCTGCCTGCCTTTTCCTGCCGTCCTGTCCCACAGACTCTACCTCCCGCTTATCCTTAACTCTGTCCTCACTTTTCATCCTCTGTTTTGATCTATTTTGGTCTTTTCAGTTTTGTCTTTCCTTTTTTTCTCCACGTTGTTAATCTACTGCTTTTCTCTTAAATTAGATCAAAAACAGTGATAGAAAAAAAGGTGAGGGGACACGGCGCCAGCTCGCTCGATTGTCCGCTCCTGCTACGCAACCTGCTCTGGTATTCAGTAGTCCGGCTGGACAGCAGTGGGTGACAGTGATCCAGCATGGAGCCTGGGGCCTATAAATGGTAATGCCCTCCACTTGCCTTCCTCATAAAGCATAATAAAAGGAGGTTATAAATCCTACCAATTAGCTGCGTCCATCAGTCGCCTTAATTGGAGTGTCGTGACTGGCTAGGGGATGACCTTGTGTGCCAGAGAGCCAAGACAGACGAGAGGGCCGGGGGGAGATCTATGTGGATGTGGAGGACTTGGGCTTCTTTAAATCAACTGTATCTAACAGCCCATACTGTAGTTAAGGGTCGAGGCATATGATGGTAAAACATTTATGCTGACTGGACGTGTTGATGTCCGCGGTGCAAATGTGCGGGGGCTCTAAAATGAATATATAAATATGCTACTGGCCAAGAGACGCAAGTAGTTAGCGTGTTAAGGAATAATGTGGTGAAAAGAGATCAAGTAAAGAAAATATTAATGGAAAATGCTGACGAGGTTTCTTGCTTAGAGTTGGATATAAACATGTCTTTTATGCTACATAGGGAACTAGAATTGTTTGCTCAGCTTAGCATAAAGGCTGGAAAAAGAGGCGGTAATAACTAGCCTAGCTCAGTCTAAACTTTAAGAAATTTGCCAACCATCATCTTTCAGTCATTTCTCTAAAATGACATGTTGTGGTAGCCTGGGAACTAGATGAATCTGAGAGCTTGTGTTTCTTTTTCTCAGGCAGATGTGTCTGGCCCCCTCCCACTCCCAGCAGATTTCCATCCGGCCAAGATTGGGTTGGGCCAATCACAACCATTTATCTGATATGAGGCGTGTTCAATAGGTGGCAGATGAGTGTCACTGAGGTACTTTTCTGAACAACCAAAATGGCTGCTGCTAATGTGCTTATACTGCTGTATCATCGTCATTAAACAAACTGGACAGCATATTTTCTTTAAAATAAGAAGAAACAACTGCACTGAAACTCTTCGAAGATAAGGAAGATGAGTTTGAGTTTCATTTTGTTCAGGCTCAAGAGAGGCCTTTTTGCATTTTTCAAATTTTTTTTAGCAGCCACTCTAGTTTCAACTAAATGCTTGGAAGAGGAGGGTGAGTTGAGGGGTATTCAGTTGTTTGCATTCCGCACCTTTAATTAAAGTATCATCTGTGTTTGTACAGCCACATGCCTTGCCTACAGTGTTTTACACCCTCATAGCGCATGAAATATCTCTCACATCTCTTCAAAGAAATGCAGCAGTGCAACATTTATCTAATTGTCTACATGGAATTACAAGGGCTCACTGTGTTATGGTAGTCTTATGAACATCAGTGGAGTTAGAGCTAACATGAGGATGAACAGATACTTTCTGTCTCTGTCTTTAGGGACTGTGATATGAAAACAATACACTGATATAGTACTATACACAAACAGACACACAGAAATGGCCTTTGATCAGTAAACACAGGTGTTCAGAGTTCAATAGGTTCCACTCATCCTGCAGTGCTGCGCTTGTTCTTTCTTCCCTTCAGCACAGCCGTTACATCTAGCCTCTGTCCTCCTGTAGGCTTGGCCACCACACCTTTCCTCTCAACACCTCAGTCAAGCACTCTCTGTGACCACTCAAATTTGAGCCCTCAGCTTCCGCTCTTGCTATTAACATCCACTATCTCATGACACTGCTCACTCCAAGAGGAAACACTGAACCCATTTGTCTGTTGAGAGCCGCATGTGCAGACACTGATGCGTCCTTACAGTGTGCTTTCTCTCTCTACTTCCATCCCTCCACCCTGGGATTAGGGCAGTAAAGGCCAGTTAACCAACCAGCTGTCAGAGAAGAGTTTCTCTCCGGCTGACTGAGGGCTGCCGACAGTTGTTTCCTTTCTCTCTTACCGTCCGGAGATAATTCAGTCAACAGGCTTTGAACTGCAGATAAGGGAGGAAGAGGATGATCCCTGGGATGGGCCTGTGGTATATGGGGCAGGGGCAAAGCAGTGGAAGGGCAGTGCAAGCGGAGGGAAACAGGGGGCAGGTGTATGGGAACTGGAGAGGGCCAAGTAAGATAAGACCTGAGACAGATGCAACTGTCCAATTTACACTGCTCTTTTAGTATTAAATGGAACACAAAAACATACCACACCACAGCCAGTCATTTTCATTTGTATTTCCATGTTGCACTGCATTATTTCACCCAGATTACACTGGCCCTCCTGTGCTAAATACACTTCATCAATCACAAATTACAAAACCCTTTTTAAAAACATTATTTTCATTCTTATTTTGTACAAAGCATTAGTGCCGAACAAATAAACAGCTATTTTTATTTATTTTGTATTATTTTTTTATTAGAATTATTAGTAGAGTTTCTAATTTCTGAATGACCAGATTCTGATGAGGGCTGTATTAGATATTAAACTAAATTTCACTCACTAAGTCTCATGATTCTCTTGATGAACTATTGCCCATATACAGTTCTACCTCGTGTGACGGCCCATGTTCAAATGCCACCCCATGTCATCTTGTTCTTTTCCGTCCTGTGTTTTATGAATGCAAAAAGATGGGGGAGAGGAAATTAATTTCCAATAAAGCTTGACAGAGTAGCTTTTGTATCGGCTCGGGCACGTGGTTTTGCATACCTGCCAGGTGTTGTGCAGCGTGAACCCCCCCAGGTCCCGTGCTCTGTGGCAAGGTGCACGATGAAAGGACTTGGGTGGCTCATCAAAGGGCCCATTGAGATCCGGCCACGAGCAGGACAGAGAGCCACAGTGTGGACTGTAGAAATTTGACACCCTCTGACAGAGGCTCCACACAGCCCACTCAGGGCCACGCTGACAGCCTTGCTCGCTGGAGATCAGGCGCTCATTCACTTCTAGTGACTCACTACCTGCTGACCCTGGGTAGAGGCACAGTCAGAGAGAGAGAATGAGCTGCAAAGAAAATGGTCACAAAAATTATCTTAAAATGCTGTTTACATTATGTAAAACCAGTATCATTATTTAGATCACGGTTCTCAAATGTTTCTGGTGCAAAAAATACATACCCCCACCTCATAAACCATCAATATTGTGGAAATCTGTACTAAAGGCAATATATATGTATATATCTATATAGATATATAAATTCATTCAGCAATTCTACTTCAAAATATAAGACATTTCAATGATTTTGTTTTGTTCAAATTTATCCCAAGTCTTGCAGAGGTTTTTGCTCAACTAAGGCTTTCCAGTAATGCCCCATAAACCAATTTCACCACAGAATGAACTTATTAACCAGGCACCTCTTGAATGTCATTCCTACACAGATCAAAAAAGAAGTGTGCTTTAATGAAGTGTAATATAATTTTAACTGTGAGCCCCTCAAATTAGCAGCGAATGGGTCACGACTGGGCTGCTGCTCTCATCGATGCCTGCAAATAAGCCTCACCTGTCGGGCAGTAAAAGAGCATGCAGGGTCTTCAATCATGAGAAAGTGAGCAGTGGACAGGTCCTGTCCCCCAGACCACAACTACAGGTATTAATAGATATGAGGAGATACATACTAACAAATAGACTGAAAGCAAACCCATGCACCTGTGTTGTATGTGTGTATATTCACGTTTTATTAGCTCCATAAAATGTAAAGTTGCCGTGTTTGGTATATTAATAGATAAAATGTAAGGGTGTTTTAGGAAATATTTAGCTTTCAAGTACACTTTGATCCATTTGAAGTGAATAAAACAAATGAATGCTTCAATCCCTCAGTTCCCATAAATAACAAGAACAACATTCAAACCCCCAAGCTGATTGCACCATTCTAGCCATTCAAGCTCATCACGTTTAAAAGACACAGCCTTAAATAATAAGAGTTGTTTGTGTTGACACACTGGCTGATGTTTGTTCCTTTGTAATATATTTCATCGGCAGAGCAGAGCAGTTGTCTGTGCTCTGCACCTGCACCAGCCATTCAGCCTGAAGTCTATAAATCGCAGAGCTGGAAGGAATCAGAGACTCGAAATGTTCCGCAGCCTGATCACTGGACCCCAGGGTTGCTTGTTCTGTCACCTTACACCATGTGAACGCTCAGATATGTGTTTTTGTTACTTCATATATGTTTGTCTGTGTACAACCTTGTGGCGGCGCTTTGATTAGCTGCCCTCACCACACAAGTAGATTCCACTCATGATCCCCCATCCCACCCTGCCTTGGGCTGTCCCTCTTCTTCTACGCCGCCCCAACCCCCAACTCCACGTGCCACCAGCCTCTGTGCATATACAAATCACTACGGCCTTGTTAGCATAGTTTAGTGAAGATGTCAGCTTTACGAGGGCCAGGATGCTTGCTATGCGTGTCAGGGACAGCAGGGGAGGGGCTGACCCACAAGGGGAGTACAGCGGGGCAAACAAGCCCTGCACTATAAATTTAGGTCTGAGGTATGGGAGCTGTGAAATGACAGGGCCAGGCTACTCTGGAACAGTGTGAACCCACGCCGCGCTGTGTGATTTAACAGGGACACGGCAGAGCTGGGAAAATGGAAACTGAGTAAATGGGATCCACAAAGATCCCTGTTTTCTGATATATCACAAATAATAATAATCATAACTCCTGAAGAAGCCTTCTCCTTTTCTCCTCAAAGCTACAACAAATGGACATTTGCTTATGAGTATTGTTCTGTGTGTGTGTGTGTGTGTGTGTGTGTGAGAGAGAGGTGCAGGCATCATTAGATTGTTAATCTCATTTCCTTTCTGATGATTGAAAATGGAGAGAGGCTCTGAGTTTATCAGGCAGATAAATGGACGGCCCATCCTCTGAGAAGATCTAATCTGTCATGCGTCAAGGCTGGGGTTCACCTGCAGCCGGATAATAACCATGTCGAAGGGCACTGATGATTTAGGAGAGCCTGGCTCTTTGTTTGCCTTTGCAAACACCTGATGGTTTCATTAATTAACCAGCTACAATTAGAGGCCCACGTCACACCAGGTAGACTCCTTCAAGAGAAATATGAGATATTAAAAAGCAGGGAGGAACTCCATTAGAGTTGACCTTTTCTGTGAAATTACTGATATTTGAGATTTAATTCCGAATTGAATGAAAACTTCATTTTTATTCTTATGGCTGAGGCCTTTTCTGTCTCTAGTCTGAAATGGGGTCTTCTGCAGCCTGCAGGTCGTTAATTATGATCTTTATAAATTAAATTAAGAGGATGTCACCGCTCGATTTTTTTATCTTCCTGTCTTACAGGTTAAAGACTAGATAAGATATTTATCATTTCTTGAATGATGATATAAAAAATACAGCCTCTTGCGTATTAATTGTAATATGTACCCAATTTCCATCTGTCTTCTTTCCATATATTTTCCTTCAAGTAAACATTTATTATATTACTGTTTATTGCCAGAATGCATTGTGAATATCCTTTTTAGTTTATTTGAACAAACAGCTTTTTTCCTTTGAGACTAAAAACAATCTCAGCTATTCGCTTGATGGCTGTGTAAAATATTCAGCGACTGGAGCTGCCTTTGACAGGTGACAGATATGGACCCTGGGACAGAAAAGACAATGTAATTCTGAGGGTGTCCATCCTGATAAAAAATGCCTTTGGCAAGATTAAGCGGCGGGTATTGTTACACAGTAATGTTTTAAGATGTGTAATACTCCAGATGATTTTAAACTCTGCTGGCTGAAGGGAGGTAGACGTGAGAGTATCGTCCTTTCTCTGTCTCTATATACAGTACATTTAGGTTTTACTGTCTTTTTTTTGTTGTCTTTCACTTACTTTAAACGTATACACACACACACACACTCAAAACAAAAGCACAGACCAGCACCACACTCATCTCTCTAACAGTCTCTCATCCCCATCT